>JAJOOR010003589.1:0-63132 GCA_036250505.1 Solanum acaule | reverse complement strand
AAACATTTTTAAAAAAAATATGAAAATTTGGATGACTCTCCAAATTTTATTTGTGTCACATAAATTGAGACAACAAAAATAACATATATTGGGTCCATTTTAATTTATTTGTCTTATTTTTTTGTGTTTTTTATTTTTAAAAATTGCACTGATTCTTGAAGTGAATATATCATAAAAATACTATAAATCATGATAATTGACAACATAAAATATTTCAAAAATGTTGTATGTGGGTAGTCTTATTATGCCTTAAATAGTGTCAAAGAAAGTACAGATTTGTGATAAAAAAACTTATTTCTTTTATCCACGCAAACAATCGCTTCAAAAACTCTGTTATTAGCCCCAAAACATACCATTTATATTATTGGGCCCGTGCATAGCACAAGCACCATTATCTAGTACTAGTATATATATATATATGAGAGCTTTGCAAAATTTCATTCATCTTTTTTAGGAGTAAACTTATCTAGTTCCCACTTCAGCTACACAGTATTCATATATCTAAATTCCTTCAACGTCTATACTGATGGTAGAATATATACCATGATGTTTTCTGCTCATGTGGAATTTTATATCACTACACCTGATGGTTGAGTCATTGTTATTGTCTATGCGGTGAAGAAAATTTGGTGGAAAACATGTTTAGTGCTATATTCTACCGTCTAAATGAAATTGATTGTTTTACATCAAGTTTTGCAAGGTTTTATTCAAGGTATGTTGAGGCAAAATTCTCTTTTTCATATCGCGCGAAATCTTAAAATTTATAGATCATCGAATAAATTGTTTTTACTATTCTATTCCTAGAAAGACCCTCTGTGAAGGGCATTGGGAAGTCATGTTATGCTTTGATTCTATCGTATTGTTCTTATACTTGTATCATTGTGAATTGTGTTGCTGGTAAAGTTATCCTTCGTTAAGTTTCTTGTTTCTTATGTCTATTCGCGATCTATTGTCTTAAGATTAAGGTTGAAATATTGGAGAATTTTCCCAGGGGAGTTGTTAAGTCATTCTTTCTTGTCAAAACATTTTTCAAAAATGTATTTTGAAAATGATACTAATATTAAATCTTGTACTCTATTCTTTTTGTTAATTATATGCTTCTCAAGCAACATATTTCTAAAATGGACCATACTATTATCAGGTTGGAGTCATGTAAATCAAGTTAAGCATGTTAGTCTCCTTTTAAGTTTCTAGATGACTGATTTTCTAACTTGAAGTCGAGTCAAGAGCTTCGAATCCATTACGAGTCGGTAAACCTAAATGGTTATACGGAAGTTAAATGAGTTCATGAAAAGATTCTTTCAGCACCTTGAGTTCCTTTTGAATATCCTCAGGTTTAAGTTACCTTTCTGAAATCGAGTTAGGCACTTAGGTCTATTCTAAAAGTATATGAGGTTCTATGAGGCGTTTACCTGTTATATGAAAGTGAATACAGAATTATGAGAACATGAGTTCCAACGGGCCAAGGTTGGCAACAAAAGTATGGTAACATATATGCATTACGAATTCATGACATGACATGCTATGCATTCTACTCCCGAGCTATAATTGGAAAGTATGGGGCCTATTGCCTATATTTATACGTATGAGATACAGATGGCCACAAGTTGGGGAATATGATTTTGGTTCGCTACCGGAAGGCACCACCATTGCTAGAACTTGGTTGGGTATGTCATACATTTGCATTTATATATATATATGTACTCACGACATACGATTAAACGAGCATATCATGCATATTTAATTATTGGGAGGTCAGATGTCAGCCATTGAGGCTATCAGAGTTCCAATTTAAGGTGATATCTTTATTACCCTTTCTATCACTGCTATTTATGACATCATTTTCCGCCTTACATACCAATACATTTTCATTCATACTGATGTCACATTGCCTGGGGATGCAGCATGTTGTGTTGCAGGTTTGAACATATATCTTGATCGGCCTTTGCCATAGGTGTGTTGTCTCAGCTGAGGATTGATAAGCTCTATTCTTCCTGGAGCTGTTGGTTGTTTATAGATTTTACATACTCGAGTTTCGTATATAGTTGTTGACGTCGTTGGGGACTTATCCCAACTAGTTGAGTTGTAGTATTCGTAGAGACTTGTTGACATTTTTGTTGGGTCTTCTCAGCTTTCATTTATAGCCTTATCGGTTTATTGTATTCATAGTCTCAGATGATGCCTCATCGTCATGCTAGTTCTTTATCAATAAGTTGGCCTTGCCGGCCTGCTTTATGTCTTTCGTATTGTTGTGACCTTGCCGATCTAGTTATTTTGTTTCAGCAGGTTATTGTGGCGGCCTTGTCGGTCCTCACTGTTTTATTTCCTTTATATGTAAATTGATTCGCTCGGTCAAGTGAGGCACTGGGTGTTTGTTGCGCCTCCGCTAGATTGGGGTGTGACACAAGAGTTGGCCTAGACCTCTATCCTTTTCGGATATTAGAAGTTTCTTAGGTTTGGCTGGTTACTATAGAATGTTTGTTGAGGGATTTTCTACAATTACCTCTCCATTGACCACATTGACCCAGAAGAAGGCTAAGTTCATATGGTTCGAAAGATGTGAAAAGAGCTTTATGAAGTGAAGGATAAAATTACTTCCGCTCCGGTGTTGACTTTACCGGAAGGGACTGATGGTTTGGTTATTTCTTGTGATGCCTCAAGAATTGGGCTAGGATGTGTGCTTATGCAAAATGGGAAAGTCATTGCCTATGCTTCAAGACAACTTAAGATTCAGAAGAAGAATTATCCTACCCATGACCATGAACTAGCGGGGGTTGTTTTTTACTTAAAATTTTGGAGCATTATTTGTATGGTGTTCATGTGGATGTCATTACCGACCATAAGAGTTTGCAATATGTGTTCAATAAGAAGGATCTAAATTTTCGCCAAAGAAGGTGGCTTGAGCTATTGAAGGATTATGATATGGGTGTTCTCTATCACCCCGGTAAGGCGAATGTGGTGGAAGATGCTCTTAGTTGGTTATCTATGGGTAGTGTTGCTCACATAAAAAATGGTAAAAAGGAGTTGGTTCAAGATGTTCACAGATTGGCCAGTTGGGTGTTCAGTTAGTAGGCTCTACCAAGGGTGGTGTTATGGTTCACAATTGGCCAGAATCGTCTTTTGTGGTGGATGTGAAAGCCAAGCAAGGTCTTGATCCAACTTTTGTTGAATTAAAGGAAGTTGTGCTTGAAAAGTTCATAGATGATTTCTCATAAGGGGGAGATGGTGTACTTAGATATCAAGGTCGTTTGTGTGTTCCTAATGTCGATGACTTGAGAGAATAGATCTTGTCAGAAGCCCATAGGTCTTGATATTCCATTCACCCACGAGCCACGAAGTTCTATCATGACTTGCGGGAGATCTATTGGTGGAATGGGATGAAGAAGGATATTGCGGAATTTGTGGCTAAATGTCCCAATTTTAAACAAGTGAAAGTTGAGAATTAGAAACCGGGAGGTTTATCTCAAGACATTATCATTCCTACTTGGAAGTGGGAAGATTTGAATATGGACTTCATCGCTGGGTTGCCTCGCACCCGGCAACAACATGACTCAATTTTGGTTATAGTAGATCGAAATACAAAATCGTCTCATTTCATTCCCGTCAAGATTTCTTATTCGGCGAAGGACTATGCTAAGTTGTACTTGAGAGAAATGGTAAAGTTGCATGGAGTTCCTTTATCCATTATCTACGATCGGGGTACCCAATTCACTTCTCAGTTTTGGAAATCTTTTCAAAAGGGTCTTGGTACTCGTATTAAGCTAAGTACGACCTTTAACCCACAAACCTATGGGCAAGCGGAGCGTACTATCTAACCTTTGGAAGATATGTTGAGAGCTTGTGTGATTGATTTAAAAGGTAATTGGGATGAGCACTTGCCTTTGATTGACTTTGCATATAACAATAATTATCACTCAAGTATTGGTATGACTCCATTTGAGGCATTATATGGTTGGGGGTGTGGATCTCCTTTAGGTTGGTTTGAAATAGGTGAAGTCGCTTTGATACGCCCCGAGTGGGTACATGATGCTATGGAAAAAGTTCGACTTATTAGAGAAAGCTTGAAAACGGCTCAAAGTCAGCAAAAGTCATATGCCGATGTTAGAAGATGTCGCGCCCCGAGCCTACATCCTGGACGTGGCCGGCACTCGAGAACCATTGTTGGCCCCAAGCGAACCCTTGGCCTAGCTTACTTACTCAGCGAAAGACTTAACTCATGAAGAAAAATACTTTTAAATTAAAATGAACTGCTCAATAAACACTTAGAATGTATCAAGATAACATTCACTAGCCAAAAGTGGCAACTCAAGTCTCAACTATTAAAACAGGAAATAGAAACTCAATAACTAACATCTGACTATCTATGAAGCCTCTAAGCAACTGAGATGGATGTCAGGACAAGAAACACGACATCCTAATGAACTAATGATAAAACTGAAAGCAATAAAAGGGATCCTACGGAAGCAAGGAGGCTCACCACAAGACTCTGAGTGCTTAACTGGATCAACGATGCGCTAGATGTTGATCCTGGTTACCTGTGTCTGCATCATAAGAAGATGAAGGCCAAATGGCATCAATACATTGAATGTACGAGTATGCGAGAGGAATTCTAAAACAAGACATAAGTTTGAAAGGAACTGAAGAACTTACCTGGCTCAACTCAACTCAACTGATTTCAATATAAAGCAGTGTGTATAAATGCAGTATAAAGAAAAGCTTTAAAACATTATTTTCAACTCTGTGTATTTAGAAATACAATAATAACTTTGTATGTATGCAAAGATACAATATGAACTCTGTTTGTATAAGAAAATACAAATATTTCAGATGTATATAAAAATACAAAGTACTGTTGTGGGAGTTTCTCTAACCGACAGCCATCACTTAAGAGTTATCGTGATGATACAACATTTTGCCTCACACTGCCAGGGTCGTCCTATACCTTGCCGGGGGTATAGAACCTGAACTACTAAGTGGATCCACTAGTCTATGCTAAAAAGCACTAAAGGAATCATCTAAAAAGTATGACCCTTTTCTACCCATGATGGCTACATGGTTTATGGCGGCTCGGAGTTCTCTGAACTCTCCCCCGTATCGGTGCTCAATACTACTCCCAAAATATACTAGCTCTTTATGTTTTTAAAACATAACTTCTTTTTGTGGTTTGAGATAATTTCTTAAAACTTAGCTCTAAGGCTATCTTGGAAATCTCAGTTCCCTTCTTGCTTAATTGTGAAAGCATTTACTCTTATCTAAAAACTAGCTCGAAGGCTCTTTGGAAATCAAAGTTTCCCTTCTTGCTTAATTGTGAAAGCATTTGCTCTTTTCTGAAAACTAGCTCAAAGGCTCTTTGGAAATCAAAGTTTCCTTACTTGTTTAAATGTGAAAACATTTCAAACTCTTTGGGAATACATAGTCCCCATATACTTTTGAGGAAATGAATTTCAACTTTACACTTTACTGAACTCAAAACTCAAGTCTTAAAACAAAGTTAAATCATTTGTAAAAGACTTTTGGAAGACTCTATGAACTTCTCTTGACTTGACTCTTAACTTCTCTTGACTTGACTCTTAACTTTCCTTGAATTGAATTATGGATTCAAGGATTGTGATTTGTGATAGGAAAGAGCTCATGATGTTTAAGAATGATATTAGATAGCTAAACATAAGAAAATATCAAGAATTCACTATCTGAAAGTTGGTCCGCGACGCGGAGATGTATTTAAATTTTTGGTCGCGAAATAAATTTTTAGGCAGAACGGTCCATGACCACTCCGCGACACGAGGAGAAATCTTTAAATCTGAGGAACAGGTCCCGCGGACCTGGTACCCAGATTTGCCCGACTTGTTCCTTCTTCGTTTTCTAGCCCTAATTCTCCTAATTTCGATTCTTTTTCTCCATATTTCTTTAGATTCAGGTACTCACAACATATACACAAGAATATAACTCAAAGCAACTCTAATAATCAATCTTAAACTCTCAAGAATTCCTCAATCTCATCCCAAATTCAAGAACAAAAGCAATTCAAGAATATAACTCAAGAACATCAAATTCGCTCAATCTTTTTAGGATGCAATTACACTGAATAAAACATGTTTGGTGCATGGGTGAAAGAACCCAATTCTGTGTGAACTCACATACCTCGTAGGGATCACACCTTGACGAAATCCACAAGCAATTCGTGAACATCTTGATGATTCTTGCTTCCTTTCCTCCTTTCTCCTCTTCTTTTCTCTTTTCTCAAAACCCTAACTCTTTTTCTAAAAGAGTAAACTGTCTAAGATCAGTTTAGACCCCAATTAATTACCCAAAAATGAAATAAAATAATTGGGTAAGGAAAAGACCGTAATGCCCCTCTAAAATCCGGATTGAACATTTCCTTATTTGAACAGCCCAACTTCCAATGGGTATATCTCCCTCATACGAACTCGGAATCGCGCAAAATCGGCGGCGTTAGAAAGATTGTTCCAAGATATTTTCTACGATATCTGTAAAAACATCTAAATCATCCTGACCTAGAGTTATCGTCGTTTGAAGTTGACCAAAAACTCAACTTTAACACACTTAAAATTTTCCATAATTTTTTATACTTTCCAAAAATGACTATTTCCACTTTTTAACTTCTTTCTAGTTATGGGGTGTTACAATATATCCCCCTTGGGAAAATTCGTTCTCTAATGAGCTTACTCTTAGTAGGCTAAGGGTGTAACATTTAACATTGAACTCAAACACCCAACAAGAAATTCAATTACAACATGCTAATCTTATAAATAAAAGATAAGAAAAAGATTAGTACCTTGATTTGGAATTTCTCCGATTTCAAAGAGATGTGGATATCCCTTCTTCATATTATTCTCAGCTTCCCAAGTAGCTTCCTCAACAAACCGGTTCCTCCAAAGAACTTTGACTGATGCTACTTCCTTAGTCCTCAACTTGCAAACTTGACGATCTAGAATCTGAACCAGAATCTCCTTATAACATAAGCTATCCTTGATACAAATATCCTCAGTTGGTATGATAAGTGAAGGATCTCCCATGCGCTTCCTTAACATGGAAATATGAAATACCGGATGAACCGTTACTAACTCTTGTGGTAGCTCTAACTCATAAGCTACATTGTCAATCCTCTTGGATATTCTGTAAGGACCAACATACCGGGGACTAAGCTTCCCCTTCTTACCAAATCTCATAACATCCTTCATGAGTGATACTTTTAAATATACCCAATCATCTACTTCAAACTATATGCTAAAAAACACCAAAGGAATCATCTAAAAAGTATGACCCTTTTCAACCCATTATGGCTACATGGTTTATGGCGGCTCGGAGTTCTCTGAACTCTCCCCCATATCGGTGCTCAATACTACTCCCAAAATATACTATCTCTTTATATTTTAAAAGCATAACTTCTTTCTGTGGTTTGAGATTGTTGCTAGAAACTTAGCTCAAAGGCTATCTTAAAATTCTCAGTTTACCTTCTTGCTTAATTGTGAAAGCATTTACACTTTTGTAAAAACTAGCTCAAATACTCTTCGAAAATCAAAGTTTCCCTTCTTGCTTAATTGTGAAAGCATTTACTCTTTTCTGAAAACTAGCTCAAAGGCTCTTTTGAAATCAAAGTTTCCTTACATGTTTAAATGTGAAAACATTTTAAACTCTTTGCGAATACATAGTCCCCATATACTTTTGAAGAAATGAACTTCAACTTTACTCTTTACTGAACTCAATACTCAAGTCTTAAAACAAAGTTAAATCATTTGTAAAAGACTTTTGGAAAACTCTATGATCTTCTCTTGACTTGGCTCTTGACTTGACTCTTAACTTCTCTTTACTTGACTCTTATCTCTTCCCTGAATGGATTATGGATTCAAGGATTGTGATTTGTGATAGGAATTATCTAATGATGTTTACGAATTATTTTAGATAGTTAAACATGAGAAAATATCAAGAATTCACTGTCTGAAAGCTGGTCCGAGACACGGAGATGTACTTAAATTTTTGGTCGCAAAATAAATTTTTAGTCAAAACGGTCCGTGACCGCTCCACGACGCGAGGGGAAATTTTCAAATCTGAGGAATAGGTCCACGACGTGGACCTGGTACCCAGATTTGCCCAACTTGTTCCTTCTTCGTTTTCTAGCCCCAATTCGCCTAATTTCGATTCTTTTTCTCCATATCTCTTTAGATTCAGATACCCACAACATATACACAAGAGTCTAACTCAAATGAACTCTAATAATCAAAATCTTAAACTCTGAAGAACTCCTCAATCTCATCCCAAATTCAAGAATGAAAGCAACTCAAGAATATAACTCAAGAACATCAAATTCTCAATCTTTTAAGGATGAAATTACATTGAATAAAACATATTTGGCGCATGGGTGAACGAACCCAACGCTGTGTGAACTCACATACCTCATAGGATCACCCCTTGACGAAATCCACTAGCAATTCGTGAAGATCTTGACGATTCTTGCTTCCTTTCCTCCTTTCTCCTCTTCTTTTCTCTTTTCTCAAAATCCTAACTCGTTTTCCAAAAGCGTAAACTATCTAAGATCAGTTTAGACCCCAATTAATTACCCAAAAATGAAATAAAATAATCGGGTAAGGAAAAGACCATAATGCTCCTCTAAAATCCGGATTGGACATTTCCTTATTTGAACAGCCCAACTTCCAATGAGCATATCTCCCTCATACGAACTCGGAATCGTGCAAAATTTGCGGTGTTGGCAAGATTGTTCCAAGATCTTTCCTACGATATCTGGAAACACACCTAAATCATCCTGAGCTAGAAGTTATGTTCATTTCAAGTTTACCAAAAACTCAACTTTAACACACTTAAAATTTTTCCAGAATTTTTTATACTTTCCAAAAATGACTATTTCCACTTTTAACTTCTTTCTAGCTCTTTCTAGTTACGGGGTGTTATAGAAGAACAGATCTTGAGTTTAATGTGAATGACTGGGTTTATTTGAAAATTTCATCCATGAAGGGTATAATGAGGTTTTGCATGAAAGGGAAGCATAGTCTTTGTCATGTAGGCCCATATCAGATTTTGAGGTGATTGGTAAGTTTGCTTATGAACTTGAATTGCCTGATGAATTGGCATCGGTGTATCCAACTTTCCATGTCTCTATATTGAAGAAGTGTGTTGGTGATCCGACAACTATAGTCCCCTTAGAAGATTTGGGAGTTAAAGAGAATATTTCTTATGACGAAGTCCCGGTAGATATTTTAGACCGGAAAGTCAAGAAGTTGAGAAATAGAGAAGTTGCTTCCGTAAAAGTTTTGTGGAGGAATCAATTAGTTGAGGGTGCTAGTTGGGAGGCCGAGGCCGATATGATGTCTCGTTATCCTCATTCCTTTCCTTATACCCCTATTGTAGCTTGAGATATTGAGTTCCTCATGGTTCAATCTTTTGGTGTCACGTGTATTAGATATTCCCATGATTTCCTCATTTATGAATGTTCTTGTAAAAGCTTAAGTTTGAGAAAATGAGTCAACTTAATTGATTTATAAATGTTTATGTGCATTTGAGTATGAGTTGCATATAGACTTCACGATATGATTATTTGAACATGCTAAGCTTGGAGTTGATGTTTCCTTCTCGGATATGTGCATTTATGTGACTGCATTTATGATTGGGCTGTTAGGTTTAAGTTCCTGCCCTCCTTATGATGTCTTGAATCTCATTCGAGGACGAATAATCCCCAGGGGAAGATAATGTAACGCCTTGGATTTGAAAAGGCAAGAAAATTTCAGTTTTTCACAACTTGGTGTCAGCAACCACGACAGCATCCACGGACCGTAGGTGGGACGACAGTCCATAGTTGGTGGCCATGCTTAGCCAGTTGGTTTTTCTAAAAATTTCAAGTTTTTTGTATTTTTCAATGGTTCACCAGGATGATCCTTCGTTCAATGCACGAATCTTGGATAGGTCTCATAGGTAAGTCCACGGACCGTAGGTGGGACAACGGTCCGTAGTTGGTGGCCATGGTTGGCCATTTGGTTTTTTCTAAAAATTTCAAGTTTTCAGTAATTTTCAATAGTCTGTCGTTCAATGCACGAGTCGTATAGGTCTCCTAGGTAAGTCCCATACTTAGAGAGATTTTGAGGTCAAAAGTTGAGGACCACGGCTGGGACACACGGCCCGTCGATTGGACCACGGCCCGTGGGTGGTGCCCGTTGTTTGAGGTTCCAAAATTTAAGTCTCTGAACCAATCGAAGGAGGGATAGGACGGTCCGTAGGTTGATCCATAGACCGTAGGTCCCCCTCGTCCATTTGGTTCGACAGTTATTTCTTAGGGTCTTTTGGGACGTTTCCTAATTATTTTATCCTAATAATATGTCATTTTACCCTTTACCAAAACCCCCATATAAACGTTTTAACCCCGAAATTTACTCAATTCAAATCATTCTCCCAAATTCACAACAGAATACCTCTCAAATATTTCTCTCTAAAAGTTGAAGAAAAAAGGGTTCAACCTAGGGTTTTAAGTCAAGTCCCCAATTCCACCATTAAAGTCAAGCAATTGACATTGAGGTATGATAGTTTTCATCCATGGATTCCTTCCATTCATGGAGTTTCTAAATTCTCTAATTTTTAAAGTTAGAAATCCCTCAATTGAGTTAGGGTTTTTCTTCCATATTGTGGGTTCACTTGATTATTGGTTTAATTGATTGATTTATGATCTCTTATGTATGAATTGAGTTAATCTCATGTTTTTTATGATGATCCCCATGAACCCATGTAATTCCCATGTTTTCCAAGTTATAATTATATATGTGGGTTTTGGATTATGAAATAAGAGTTTATGAAATCAAGTATGTTCTCATTAAATTTATGTAAATGTTTTAAGGATTCTTTGAGAGTGAAGTATAAATGATGTTGTTGTTGTGTTGTTGTTGTGTTGTTGAAAGGATTTCTCATATACACATGAAAACATGATTTGTGAAAGGTTTTCTCACATTCTTAGGGTTGAAATGTCTTCTCACCTAAAATGAACCAATGTTAAGGAGTTATTCTAATGTTGATGCAAGAGGCGATTACCCATGCTCTCTAATAGAATGACAAGAGGCGATTACCCATGTCATATGATATAAAGACACGAGGCGATTACCCATGTTCCTTTATGAGCTAAGATGAATATGAATAAGGACTAATCTGTGGAAGTTAAGCTTAGTACTGAGTGGACAAGTCGCGATTACTATACCAATGTCTCATAAACTATGTGCCAACATAAGATTGTCTAGATGGACATTAGCTAGTGGATCCACATACTTAGCTAGAGGTTCATGATCCTTACTTTTGCAATTAGGACAACCCTTTTCGGTGTGAGAGACATCGGATTCCATGTTGATAGATCACATGGCCATATATATCGGTTAAGGCTACTTCCTGCAAGCAAGTTTAATATGAACTAAGGATACTTTAAAGATGTATCTCATACATGTTTAAGATGATGTTCACTTGCATTGATCATGTTTTACAACTTATGTTTTCAAACATCCAAGATTCATGTTTTAGCTTGATCATTGCATGCTCTTGAAAATGTCCCTTTTCTAACATGAACTATATGTTTTGTCCATGGCTATCATACTTGGTACATATTTTGTACTAACTCATACTCTTGCCTACATTTCGCAAAATGTAGGGTCCGACAGCCAGGGTTCCCATTTTCGTGGCTACAGTTCATTGATGAGATTTCAAGCTTTGGTGAGTCCTCATGCTTCGATGACCGGTTCTTCATTGTTTTCAGTTCTTCCTTGTTTCCAATTTTGGACATGATGTACGCGCTAGGCCCATATTTATTCTTATGTACTAGATGGCTATTGAGACGATTCTTAGATTTTCCTTTTTGCTTTATAAAATTTTGATACCTTGAAACTATCGTTTAAATCTGTTTGTCTATTTCTTATGTTATGAATGCTAAGTGGCTTGTATGAGGCCTCTCGGGGTCCTATACACCATGTTACGCCTTGGGGCTACCTTGGGACGTGACACTCGTTGCACACCAAGGGTGCAAAGAGCGTTGGAACGATTACAAGAGAGATTGTAAGTTCTAATTCAAACTTTTAAATAAATAAATAGTTGATAAAATATAATTAGTTGTTTAATATCATCATAAATTTTATTTTTATTTATAGAAAAAAGAATTTGGGCGCACTCCCCTTGTACCGGATGTTTTCAAGAGGACTCATGTGAAGAAGAAATAAAATTAGTCAGATCCGGATGTGTGGGTGTAGGAAAGGGTCGAACGAACTTTTATAAGTTATTTAATATGAATAGTGAATATATATATATATATATATATATATATATATATATATATATATTTATTTTAGTTTTTTAATGCTAATATTATTTTTAATATACATGGAGAGTATAATCAGTACATGAATGAGAATCTACATAGTTCGATCCAAATGACGCCTGAAATGTCCACTCAAATTTGGAAAGAAAAAGTGGTAGGGGGTCACAGAAGGGTAGAGTCGATGGTCGAGGCTTTCGAAACGATTTACGATGACTCAAATCAGGCTTAGAAGGTATTGGATTGTCACGTCAAATCGAGGCACGTGACAATGTTCAGGTAGATGCTATGTCGGATCAAATATCAAAACATACAGCAGCAGTGGCAGAGTCTGAGCGACGAAGAGTAGTTGAACAAGAAAGCATGAGTGTGACCGTTCAGTAAATCAAAGAACAAGTGTTGAACCTCGCTCCTCGACCCTCTACATCGCCTCCTGCCAAGGACACCGACGACGTGAGTAAGGAGTATGCTGATTTCATACATTGCACCCCTTAGCTTGAATCTTTTATTTTTATGAACTTTTTTTAATTTTGAAACGAATTTTGAAAGACTTTATAAGTCTTTAAATTGTGATTTATATATTTTTGAAGGTTTAATTAAGTTTGTTAGTTTGTATTTTGTGTAGCATGTTTATTATGTGTTTTGCTTGAATGATCTTAATTGATTTGATATTGAATTTAATCGAATTTGTAGGTGGGAGCAGAAACTGCCAGTTTGTGTTGTAACAAAAATGCAGAAATAGCGACGGACAGGGTGGCTTTGACCCTGGCTTTTCTGTATTTTTTTAAAAAAACATATAAAAGTGATAGACAGGGTCCTTTAAAACGTCGCTTTTCTAGGTTTTAAAAAAAAAAACTAATTTTATGAAAAGCAATGGACTACGTCGCTTTTTGGAATTTTTTTAAAAAATAAAATGAAAGAAAAGTTACGGACGGAGTCTCTTTGTCTGTCCCTTTTAGAGGATTCAAAAAACTATAAATTTAAAATAAACGACGAACTATATTTCAACCCAAGGTATAATTTTCACTCTTTATATTTGTGATGTTGATATTATTTTAAGATAAAGTTTTCATGAATTTTGTCATCCTGCCTTCTTCTTGTGTTTCAAGAAAACACCTTCACTTCGAAGTGAAGGTATTTTCTTGTGTAGTACATTTCTCTTTAAGAGCTACAAAGTCAATATTTATGAAGTATATATAATGGAACCAATCATGCAATTAACTAACTAATTGAACACCATGAAACAAATTTTTTTTCTTAGATCTTACAGGTAACGTGTCCTCTATGAATGACTTTGCTAACAATAAAAATCAGTCTTTCAAATCAGGTATAGTTTACTCTTTGTATAGTTTACACTTTCTATCTTATGGTGTTACACATTTTATGCATATTTATCTTAAAGCTTAACTATAGGAAAATAAGTAGGTTTTTTTAGTTAAATTATTATTCTTGTGTTATTTTGATTTGGCTGTAAAATCATTACACTATGACCTACTTGAGCATAGATTGAAAATTTTGAATTATGATCTTAGCGCGATTGGACCAAGCAGTTTTTCTTGGTCATATACTCATATAGTTTTTTTAGTGACGATGTGTTTTTTTCTTTGATAACTAATGACAAAGATCATAAACAATTACCAATAGCATCAACGAAGGAGGAGTTGAAAATACAAAATGTTTTATTTTTTGGGTATATGTATGTATATAATGACAATGAATAACATGATTTTGTATATACACGATTGGGTTTTGAGTAATGAAATTTCTTGTTATATATGATTAGCGAATACTTTTTTGTTGGTTGAATAATATTCAATGTTTATAGTATAAAAGTGTAAATGATAAAAATTACCTGTAAATTGGTTCTAGAAATTTAGGTGGCCACTGGACATATATTAGATTTGGCAAGTACTTTTGTTGAAAAAATGAGCTTTAAAAATGGCTGCATGCGCGGCAGCACCAACTATGAGAAATCCACCAATCCAAACCCTTCTCCGTGGGCTTTAGGAATCGAAACCGGACCAAGCTCGCACACAAGCCTGCTAAGAAAGGACAAAGAAAAATTTATATCATGTTTACACCGATCGGATTTCCGACCAGGCATTCTACCTTTGTCGAATCGGAACCAACACCAGTGGCGACATAACTTTGTTGAAAAAAAAATTATTTGTAGCAACCTTCATCATATATGATAATTTGGTATCATATTTGTTTTATTTTGCTGGCAGACATTGTCGCTGCAATTGATAATCTTTAATGGTAATTGGTAACCATCAAGGGTCGTCGCAAATAACTTTCAATCATGGAAGTTCTTGCAATGTCATTAAAGTCGCTACTAAAAACCTATAATGGCGACTTTATGAGATTCTGTAACCACAACAGTTGCCACAGAAAAATCAATTTCTTGTAGTGTAATAGAATGGCCTTGGTGCATCAATACATAACTCAAACCAATGTCGGATGCATCGCAATATACGGTCAATCCCACACCCTCAACTAGAAGAGACAAAATAGGGGCAGTAGTAAGTGATTCCTTGAGGTTCCAAAAGCTTAACTCATACTTATCTTACCAATCAAAAGGAACATCAAGGAGAGTCAACCAGTTCAAAGGTGTTGCAATAGATGTGTGCGGAAGACATCTGCAAAATCTCGCAAAATATCACAAAATAGGGACAAAATAAAGTGTAGGGCCCTCCCTTCTTACATCCCACACCTTAGCCAAATAAGCTAGAAACCCGCTAGCAACTATAGTCTCTGCAAACATACATAATACATATCCCCGATCGGTATGTGACAAACGAAACCCTACCACACTAATGATGGGATATCAAGAATGGCGAAGGTAATAGTTTTAGAAAATCATGCAAGTCGCACGGTAGGGGGATAACAAGTCCATGCCTATAATAACATCAAAATCTAAGACATCCACCACAGTAAGATCAAAATGAGTGTCACACCCCTGAATAGTCACAAAACATGATATATATATACCTGATCCACTACTAAAGACTCAACCACGGGGTTTGAAACAAGCAATGACATCGAAAAAGGCTAAAAAAAAATACTCAATTAGGAATCATAATACAACCATACATTGGAAAAATATTGAATCCAAATAGGATAAGGTCGAGGCAGAGTAATGACATAAAATATCGTACTTTTGATGGTAGTGTTGGATGTCTTACCCTTTGATCTCATTGGAGTTGCATATCGTTATCATGTATACCATAGATCAGCTGAAAGCTTTAGAGGAGCTTGATGAACACCAAATAAACGTTAAAGGTCCATCAAAGTGAAGAGAAAGAAGAAAGTGGTCATGTGTGCAAATGGTCATCTCATGAATTCAAGAATTCACAAAAGAAGATAACCAAAAAAGGTCCTTATCTCATTAAGGGTAAAATTGTCAAAGAAGTGTCGTCTTTATTTCCTTAGTATAAATATTAGTCTTTTGGAAGACTTAAACTATGTTGAATATTGACTCTCAAATTATAGTATCTTCTTAGTGAGTTATTAAGGTGAACTCTTGGGATTGCTAGTTAACTTCTTGGGTTTGATTAATCAAAGTGTCACCCCTTTGAAATTCTTGGTTTCATTTGATTATTCTTCCTTGGATTGAATTTAGGTTGGTGAAGTCAATTGGGAGGTGGGGGTTTTAGCTCCTTGTTGCTCATAATTTCAATAGCGTGAATATTAATCCACATATCCTTTTTTTCCTTTCCTTGTGTGATCCTTATTATTTAATATGAAAGCCTAGGTTTAGATTTGTTATTACAAATCTAGTCTTGGTTTGCCAAAAAAAAAAAACTCATTAATCTGCCCAATTTTTTGAAAAATAATAATTTGATTCGTGTTTTTGTTGTTGTTTTTTATACTAGATTCTTGTTCCCTAGTATTTTTTGAGTCTATGTTTAAAATTTCATCTGTTTTGGAGTTGGGAAGAAGAATATGCCATTAAAGGAGCTTGAATCTTTGAAACTTTGAAGAAATTTAAAATGGTTTTGTTTATTAAGGTTTAATTTTAGCTCAAAAAGTGTTGGTGTTGTTCTCTAACTTGAAAGGAAGCAACTCTTGAAAATTGGGGTGATTTGGTGAAGATTTGAAGTGGGGTTTATTTTTTGTTTTATTCATGTTCATGGTGTTCTTCATAATTTGAATATTGGGGAAATGGGTTTATTTTCGGCTTAAAATTAAGGCTTAAATCTATTGGAATTTGTTTGTGGTGTTGAATATTTTTGAAGTTCATCAATGTTTTTTTGTATTCTCTTGAGTTCTTGAGGAAGAAGAAGAAAAAGAAGAGAAGGAGGAAGAGGAGGGGAAGAGGAAGAGGAAGAGGAATAAGAAGAAAGAAAGAAAGTTAATTTTATCAAATATTCTCAAGTCAAATTTGGTCAAAGTGTTTATTGGTCCATTTCAGGAGATTTTGAAAAAATCAAAATTCAAAAAAAAATGATTTAAAAAAAAATGAAATTCCATGTGGTCATGCCACATCATCAATCAACTGTCAAAGTCAACCATTAACTGTTGAGTTAGCAGCCACGGGGGCACCAGTCAGCGGACAACCAATAGTTGTCAGTGCCAACAAGGCACATATGCCTAGTCAGCGCGTTGGGCTCTATTTTAGAGGCTGAAAATTGCATGTTTTTCACTTGAAAGCCCAAAAATATTCTAAGTATGGAAGTCTTTTGGGCCTAAAATTTTTTCTAAGTGTCCAAATGCACTTTTTCTTATTCTAAACTCATTTTTCTTTTATTTCTCAACTATTTAAAAACTAATTAACATCTTTAATTATTTGTTAACTAGTTCTTAATCATAAAATCATTTCTTTGATCCTTTAAATTAAGTAATAACAAGTAATTCTTCTACTTTTGGACTTTGTTTATTTTGAGTCCGAATCTTTGGGTGCTTCGTTCTTCTAGTTTTCCCATCTTAATTCGTTGATAACCTTCTTGATTCAAGTTTGTTAGTTTTTATTTGGGTTTTCCTTCTTTCAAGAGTCAATAGAATTCACTCCACCACAAAGGATAGGTGACCTTGAATTTGTTTGCAAAGGTAGTTCACTATCAATTTTGAGACGACACCATAACAGGTGAGTTAATAGTTCAAATAAAGAGTGATGTGAGAATTTTTCTACTAACTTATTTGTTAAGTTTTATAGGTATGATTGAAGGATCATTATCATTTTTCTATCGCGATCCTCGCACTATGAGCACAAATGAATTGTTTGGATTCGAGAACGAATCCTTTTCAAGAAGGGGAGGATGATAACGACGTGGATAGCATAGATCATATGAAAGCTTTAGAAGAGATTGATGGACACCAATAAAAACATATAAATGTTAAATTTCCATAAAAGTGAAGAGAAAGAAGAAAGTGGCCATGTGTGCAAATGGTCATTTCATGAATTCAAGAATTCACAAAAGAAGACCTTATCTCATCAAGGATAAAATTGTCAAAGAAGTGTCTTCCTTATTTCCTTAGTATAAATATTAGTCTTTTTTTCATTTTGGAAGACTTAGAGTATGTTTAATGTTTAAATTGAATGCTCTCAAATTGTAGTTGCTTAATTTAGTGTTTAGTTTAATTCCCTTAAGGAATTAGTAAGCCATTAGTGATTAACTCTTAGAATTGATAGTTAACTTCTTTGCTTGATTAATCAAAGTGTCTACCATTTGTGGTCATCTTTTTGTTACCTTTGATTCTTGGGTAGGGTTGATTTTAGGTGTTGAAATCAATTGGGAGGTAAAGGTTTTAGTCCCTTGTTGCCCATAATTTAAATTTCTTAATCTTCATCCACATATTTATTTTTTCTTTCAATTACCCGTTTGATTCTTATCAATTGGTGATCCTTTCAACCTCGGATTTGAGCATCTGATCTATCACATGGCCTGCCTCTATGGGTCCTCTTCAATCTCTCTAGTGACCGCTTTATCAGTCCTTACCCTAGGAAATGCCTCTAGCTGGTTGTGCTACTGTTGAAACTCACTGAGCTTAATGTGGAGCATGTCCAATCATCCCATGCCGGAGAAACTCTCTAGACCTATGATAAATCTTGCCAAACTTAAAAACACCCTATGTAATCAAGCATTTAGAAGTTCGGCCACCACAACCTAAAGAACTAGAACTCTGATATGCACCAAAATCACCTGACAGACCTTTTCGCCCCCAGAATCCTGAAGCGCCACCTAAATAGGTTGGCTAGACTGACCACAATGATGATACCATTAGTGCCCTTTCAGAGTATTACTTGACCCTACTACTACTGCTTGTCCTCAACAATATCAAATAAGATGCAATCCATACATTCCTCAAGCAACATAAAACTAGGGAATCTGTGGTAATTAAGGTACATTAGCACTTGGCAACACATACATTTACAACAATTTACCTTTCACTGTTATTTACCACATGTGTGTATAATTGAGAGCATCTTAGGCTAATACTGAAGGATTGAAGACTGGAATTATATAATTGATAGACAACAATGCGTACACCAATGATACACTACTTCAAACTTACCAATCAAAGAATGTTAACCTACTACCTTCATATAGCAAAGAACATCCCTTACAATATATTAAAGTAAGCCTTGGATGGTATAAGCAAAGTGTGCTCACACTTACAAATAAGTTCAAACAATACACATATAGATATAATAGGCTTGCCTTTATTTTCCATGCTTCTATCATCAAACGATTGGATTAGAATCACTATAAGAATTTGTTTGGCTTGAAATGTAAACTTAGAGGCGGGTATGGTAGATTTGGATAAATGAGTGAAGTCTCCTTGAACACGAGAAATTTTCTCTACTTTTGTTTCTCAACCCTTTTTCTTGCCTCCCCTTTCTCTTCCAATGATCTTACATGAGGTTTTATATATTCATTTTGAATTTCTCTTTGAAATTCAAATTTTTGGATGTTTGTGATTAGTTGTAGATTTGCACTCATTTGTGGCCGATTTAGCTCAATAATTAGTATCCTCAATGCCTAATTATGTCCTATTCTAGTGATATTTTTATGATATGCAACTGTCAAAGCTGATGGTGAACGCAGGGATGAATGTTTGAAAAAATGGCCAAAAAAGTAAAAAGAAATATAAACTCTATATTGATGATCACGAAACAAGAAAGGTGGATTGTCTAGTGAGCATAATCTTGTCTAAACTGACAGTGCACAACACTTGTGTTTGTCGAGGGAGATAAAAAAACTCCAAAATAAAAGGTGACTCACTGAATGAGAAGAGCGACCTTGTTGACCATCGCTAAAAGCGAGAGTGCAAGGAGAAAAATTGAAGGCTTGGGAGATGAACTAAGGTGGTAATTACTAATACGCCAAATGTGAAAGGTGGACTTGAACGAGCTCACCGACTATGTTTCAAACAGCTGAAGCCTAGAGAAAGAAAAGGAAAGCTGAAGCATGAATTGTGACTTGCCAAATGAGCTGGACGAGCCTAACTAATGTCTCCTAGAGGGTAGCGTGTTGAATTTTGGGCCAAATTTTGGGAGACCATAAATATACCAAAAGAAAGCTTTTGGTAGGATTCATGAGTTGAACACAAGAATAGAAAGAATCCTTTTTTGTGAAGAGAAAAACACTTTACCCTATGAAGAACAATTTCTAGTTTTTTAGGGCTTTTCAACTTTTTTATTAAAATTGAAAAATTGAAGTTAAATCAATGTTGGTTTTCTTGTAATTTGTTAGTTTCATGTTACCCAGAGCTTCTATAATAAAAGGTATATTTTTTTTCTTTTTGTGATGGGTTGCTAAAACCCCAAGATCTAGGGGTGCAATTATCGGGTTGAGTGTTTATTTAATGTGGTGGGTATTGTGTTATGTTATGTTTTACTGCTATTCATACATGAATTTTTGCTAATTAGCATTGGGTTAACTTATAGGTTAAGGTCGCAAACTTAATTCCTACTTCTGATCTCCAATCGATGCTCGAAAGAGATTGATTGGAGTGGGTGATTAGTTTGAAACTAGCATTTTAGGTTTGATGTCTATAACTTTTTTGAAAATAAAGGTTATGGGTTGGATCAATTTTCCCTATTTTTGCATCTAAAGCGAGAATAGAGTTGTAACACCGCGGATTCGAGAAGACTAGAAATTTTAGTTTTTGCACAGACCTAGCGTCAGCATACACAACACTGATGAGTCAGGAATTTTGACTCATTTAGGGCTTATTATCAAAAGTTTTAGTGTCCTCAATGCCTATTTTATGCTCTAAATTGATGTTAAAGTGCTAATATGCAACAGTGAAGGCAAAAGAGCAAGGCAAGGGCATTACCGGGCAAAATGGAGCAAAAAAGATAAAGAAGTTGAAGAGAAGCAAGGTTGGTACTCGCCAAAACTACTTGGCGAGTCATCGAGTGGACCTTCAGCTCACCAAAAGTTCTAGCAGGCCAGCCCATGGATAAGAGCAACTCGGTGAGCAAATTGGTGTTTTGGCGAAGCGCCGAATGGATCGGCGATGTTGACCTTGATCGCCTAATGTCACAGAAGGGAGGTGGTGAAAGGCCAAGATAAAAAGGCGATGGAAGGGAGAATTCGGCGCATCTCCGACCAGGTCGGTGAAGCCCGACTTATTTCGTCGAATGACCCCGCAGCTGAAATTCTGGGAAAGTATAAATGCAATTTTTAATAAAAGAAAAGTAGTTCCCACATTGCCAGTTCTGGGTTTTTTTATCCTAAACATTCTAAGCATTGTTCTTAGACATTTTGAGTACAGATTTAGGGTTTATTTGATTTTGAGTTTCAATTAGAGCATTTTGGAGACTTGTGGATTGTTACCCAAGTTAATGGAAAACATAGTTGGTAACTATTTCTTATTCTTTATTATGTGTGGCTAAAACCCCATTCTTGGGGGTGTGATTATGTAATTGAATGTTTCCATTAGCTTATGGATGTTAGTATTTACTGATTTTATTGTTGATTTAAAGTGGGTTCTATTAATAGTTGAGTTTTAATTGATGAATTGTAGTTGCAAATACAATTCTAGTTTAGCATTCTAAGCTTGCTTGAGAGAAGTATTAGAGTTAAACCTATTAGTTGATGATTATAGTGATTGGGTTATTGTAGACTTAGCTTGAGAAAGTGGGTCTAAATGCAATCCTACAAATCTAGCTTTAAAAAGTAGATTGATTGAGGTATTGGGTTGTTTATATGTGTTATGCCTGTCGAGGTTTGAAAGAACTCGCTTGATTCGTGATAGTTGATTAAGAAATGGCTATTGCACCGAAAGCCTAGCCTACACACTAAGATTCAATGACTTTCTAGTAAATAATAATCACCCATTTTGCAAAATTGGCATTTAATTGATCACACTCCAAGAACTACCCTTTACTTGTTCACTCCCAGTTGTTCGTAGTTGTTAATTTTTCACTCAAATCTCCCCATTTGACATTAATTGTCAACCCCTTGTCATTTACTTTAGTTTTTGCAAAAATGTCTACTTCTACAAACGATTAGAACACTTTTTTACTTCGTAACCAAATTATTTACTGTATCACTCCATGTGGGATCGACCCCAACTCTTAGTTGGGTTTATACTTGTTAGCGACCGCCTACACTTAGAATCGAATGAAGTGTAGTTGAGAGTTATCAAAAATGGCGCCGCTACCGGGGAGTGGTGTTTAGAATTCTTTTAGTGAAGTTTAGTCGTGAACTAATCTTGTTGTAGTTGAATCAACTTATTTTTGTTCTTTGGTGGTTGCTCTTAAATAAGTGAATGAGATGAGCGTTAACGAGAGCAATTCTAGCTAACTTGGGCACAATGATGACATCGGTAATTTGAACGATGTCAATGATGATCATTTGGAAAGTGCGGGTGCTATTCGATTACCTTCGACTATGGGGAGTGCAGTGTTTCATGTGAACAACACTATGTTGCAACTGTTGCAAATAAAGGGTCTTTCGGAGATCTTGCTACTGAGGATTCTCATGACCACATCCGAAACTTTGTGGATGTGTGTGGGCCATTTTCTTTCAAGAACATCACTCAAGAGTCGGTCCGTCTTCGTTTGTTCCCATTTTCTCTAATGGGGGAGGTAATGAAGTGGTTAGCTTATTTACCAAGGGAATCAATCACTTTTTCGGAGGAGCTCACTGATGCATTTTATGTAAGGTTTTTCCCTCCCTCGAAAATGGTGAAATTTCAGGATAATAATTAGAACTTTAAGAAAGTGGATGGTGAACCTATTCATGAGACATGGTTAAGGTTTTAGAAGTTGCTGCTCCAATGTCCAATTCATGCACTCCCGAATGATGTGTTGCTATAATATTTCTATCGGAGCCTAGATTCAGTCAACAAGGGTGTGGCAGACCAACTTGTTCGAGGAGGAATCATGCAACAACTATTTGATGTAGCATCTACTCTTCTTGGTGAGATGACGAAAATCCACTATGCTTGGTATACTAGAGAAGATCAAATGTCTCCGTTGAACTTTAGGATGACAAATGAGCAATTGGAAAAGAACCAAGAGCGAGATGGAAACATGGACAAGATGATGACCCAAATGGACCTATTGACGAAATATGTCATGGGAAGTGGTTCTAAGGCTGTGAATGTGGTTGGAGCTAGTGGAGTAAATCCTGATGAAGCGCACTTTGAAGCTATGTACAATGAAGAAGTGCATTTCTTAACAAATCAGGGAGGAGCTTTCCGTCCAAACTATCCAAGGTCGAGCGGGAATCAAGGTTGAAACAGGGATCACGATGATGGTTGGAAAGAATGATATAGGGAATGGCGTGACCGTGGTACAAATTGGAGAGAGAGAGAGAGACGGTGACAAAGAACAATATGTACCTCTGCATGAGCGTCAAAAGCCAAAAGAGCAAAGGGCTGATCCTGAAAATTTCGGCACCGAAGATATGCTTGCACGCATTCTCAACAAAGTGGAAGGATCGGACAAGGTGTTAAATGAAATGAAAGATTACATCTCTACTCTGAACCAAAAAGTTACCTCACGTTCGGTATCAATTAAGCAGCTGAAAACACATATGGGTTAGATCTCGACTCATTTAAATCCAAGACCAAAAGGAGGATTATCGAGTGATACCATGGTTAACCCAAAGAATGAAGCTTGAAAGCATGTCTTCGTTGTTCTAGGACATTAAATAAGGTGCTTCTCAGGAGGCAACCCAAGTTTTTAGTTTTTAATTTTGTTATTTGAATAACGATTGTTAGATGTCCGGATTGAAAATTCAAAATTTTGGAAAAATAGGCAATTAGGCGAGCTCAGGTACCTTTTGGCGAGTGGCTGAACATGTCGGCGAGCCTGATATGCATCGCCTTTTTGACCAACCAAAGGGTCAGAGTTCTATTAACTTCAGAGGGCAAAAGTGACATTCAGTGCATCGCCGAGTGGGTCGGCGACAAAAGTGACATCGCCAATCGAGGTGTGAATTGAAGGGTCAAAAGGGTTTCCAACAGTTTTAAAAATAAAACTCTCCTTTATTTTGTATTTTTCTACTCCTGTACTCTTACACTTCAAATTTAGACCATATTTTGCATGTTAATTTTGTGTGTGGATCATTTGCTTGGAGGAAATTTGCATTTTGCTTCCTCATTTGCTTGCCTGACTTTTGGTTTTCTGTCTATTTTTTAGGTTGGTGTCCTGAACTTGACTTGATTTATGGTCGTTTGTTATGCATGCTCATATTATTGTTGGATCTATTGCATAATATTGCATAGTTTGTTGATTTCTAATTAATGGTTACTGTAGTATCATGTTTACTTTTGTGTTTCAGTCCATAATTGTTGAATTCCGTGTTTAAATTACTTGAAATCGTAGGTGTGTAGTGGTAGTATGTTGGGTCTAGTGAGGGTAAAGTCTGAGTAACCCGAATTGTACCAATAGACTAAATTTTCCCAATAATGGAGCGGGTGACTGTTACACCCTGTAGTCTAGTAGGTCAATTAGGGCTAAGTATTAGGGCAATAAGCCAAGACAAGGAGGCAAGGGCCAAGGCAAAAGGGAAAGGGCCAAGGCTGACAAAGCTTGTCAAGGCACTGCCCACATCCACGACAGCCTTGACAGCTCGTGGTGGTTAGGGAGTAGCTCACCAGGGCTGCCTCAAGTTGGGATCACCTTCACAAGCCACTTCACGGCCAGTAGTGAAGCCCACGGCTCTTGGGAAGGCTTGTGGTGATGCCTTCAATTCTTAGAGGCAAAAGCAAGGTGTCCTAGACATTGGTCCAAGGACCACATGTAACACCCCGGAAACTAGTAGGCTAAAATAGAGCTTAACATGAAGGTTAGAGTCATAAACGTACCTCCCCGTACCTAAAAATATAGGGTTTTATGTTAGAACGTCAAGGTACAACCCTTAAGGACCCACAATGGGTCCTTGAGGAGGACCCTTAGAGGCTGCCTGGGCAGTGACCCAAGGAGGGTACCTTAGTCTTGTTGGTCAGGCCATACTTTGTGGGTGAGGGGAGTAGGTCAAGCCCTGAAAACCAGGTGTCTGAACCCAGACCACGCTTCACCAACACAGGCCATGGGTCCAACCACGGTCCGTCGGTGAGGGGTGTAGGTGAGATCTGGAAACTGTTATTTGGCAGTTACACTTACTGGCATTTTGGGGATTCCCGGTTTTAATTAATATTAAGTGAAGTCAGTTTACACTAAATTAGAATAACTATATAAGTTTTTTAAGTCACCAAATTAAGTCATCGAAGCCATTATTCTAAAAATCCCAAAAGAACTCATCCTCTCCAAAAATTCTCTCTCTAGAACTTCAAGGAAGAAGAAGAAGGAAGTTGGAGCTAGGGTTTGAAGGAGCAAGGTTTTATACTAAAATTATTTGGAGATTCATAGCTAAGGTATGGTAGCTCTTCATCCATGGATAGAATTCATCCATGGAGTCCCTTCAAAACTCAATTTCAAATATAGCAATTCCCCAAAAGCTAGGGTTGGACTCCAAGTCTTGGATCCCTTTCAAAAATGATTCTAATGCTTTAATTACTTTATATTATGATTGAATTGATGATTTATTATGGTTTTATGTTGAAATTCCCCAAGAATCCATGAAATCCCCATATTCTCAATTTATGACCTTGTGATATGGGTGAATTGATGAAAGAAGGATATTATGAGATTATGCTTGTAGTAATTGAACTATCTGAATTATGTTATTGTCCATGTCTAATTTAGTAATTCTAGATGTGTTTATGGAAAATGATCTATGGTCTTTGAAGGTCAAAGTATGAGAATTATGCATGATTATGAGGTTTATGTATATGCTTTAAGAACACTTTGAGAGTAAAGTGAATATGATTATGATCTAGTTGTTGTATTGTTGGAAGGTTATCCTCATGTACACACTTAAGCATGAATATGATGTGATGAGAAAGGTTTTCTCACAATACGATGATTCGAAGGTTGAAAGGCTATTTTCACCTATTGAATCTATGAGCTATAGTAGGAGTTATGTTGGATTGAGCGTCAAGACATTCTTCTATGAATATGAACTTAAGTCAAGACTTAATATGAACTCCGTGGGAATTAATTCTTAGCACCGAGTGGATAGTAATATGAGATGGAAGCCCTCAACGATAGTAGAGACCGGGTTTCTAGGAACAATCTCTTGGGATGGATGCCCTCACGATAGTAGAGGCCGGGTTTTCTAGTAGCAATCCCTTTATCCCATAAACTATGTGCCCTCATAGGTATTTAGCTAGTGGATCCAGCTAAGCTAAGAGTATGGTTTTACCTTATTATAGTAGAACAACCTCTTTTCGGTGTGGTGTAAACACCAGATTCCATGTTAAGCTCACATGGTATATGTCGGTTAAGGCTTATCCCACTATGCTAGTATGAAAAAGAATATGAATTATGGACTATAGCTACTCAAAAGGCTTTACTTAGTATGGGTGAGATTATGGGATCTTATTCATGCATTGCACAAGTATGCTTTGAGGGTATTTATGGTATGATGATTTATGAGTTGATTATGCTTATGACTTATGTTTTTCCATTATCTTCAAAATGATGCTTTAACTTGATAAATTGCATGCATTCAACTAAAATGTCCCTTTTAACATGTTTTCATGATTTTATGCATGGCGATCATTCTTAGTGCATTTTTGTACTAACCCATATTTTCCTACATTTTCCCCAAGTGTAGGGTCTGGTTCTCAAGGTGGTCCCCATTGTGGCTAAAGCTTGGATTTTATCATTTCTCCTAGCTTGTTGGTGAGTCCTCATGATTCGAGGACGGATATTATCATTGTAGTTTCCTTCTTGTATTTCCTTTTTCAAACTATATTGTATGGGTTGTGACCTTATTTGATTCGACTATTGTAATAGAAGGCTAATTGAGACAAGTATAGACTTCCTCTTTCCTTTATGAAAATTTTGAATTTGAAATACATTTTTACTCTTATTGTTATATTCCTTATGTTATGATACGCTAAGTGGCTTACATGGAGCCTTTCGGGGTTCTATGTGCCTTGTTACATCTAGGGGGTACCCCTAGGTCGTGACACCACGAGAAGGACCACGGCCAGTGGTGAGAACCACGACTCGTGTTGCCTCTCATGAGGCCTGGGTAGTAGGCTGCCAAGTGAGGGTAAAATGGGAAATTTTGATTTAAGTTGGAATAATGTAAGGTCGTTTTTTTAGTCCTAGTACACCTATATAAGTGATTTAACCCTTTAAACTAACCATTCAAGACATTATTTCCAAAACCCAAAAAGAATCCCAAAGTTCATCCTCTCAAATAATTCTCTCTCTAGAAAAGTGAAGAAGAAGAAGAAAAGGGTTCAAACTAGTTCAAGTCAAGTCTCCATTCTTCCAAGCTTGGTAGGCTTTGTAATCAAGGTACTATGGTTTATTCATCCATGGAGCCCCCATGTTTTCCCCAATTTAAAAGAAGAATTCCCCAATTCTAGTTAGGGTTTCTTCTTATGTTATGGGTATTGATCCAAATGAGTGGGTTATGATTGTTTATGTCTGTATTGATGTAATTATATGTTTTTAGGATGAATTTACATGTACCCATGCCTAACTCATGTCTAAAAATATGAAATTGATTAAATTGGAATTTATGCCATGAAAGGGGAAATTGAGGGTTTAGATGTAATCCTCTAGAATTGATGAAATATATTGTAAATCTCTTGAGAATTAAGCATATAGACATGAATTGATGGATATTAATGTATGCATGATGAACCATGATTGGTAGTGTTTGAGGTTGGGGGCTATATGATGAAGTATGATTAGATTGACTAAGGGCAAAGCATATAGACATGGATTGATTTAAAATCAAGTCATATATGATGAGTTATGATAATAAGGGCTTTTAGAGTAAAGCTTGCATGTTAAAGTATGTTTAGTAGTGATTTGAAAGTAAAGCTAACATGATGAGTTATGACTAGTAAGGCTTTGAGAGAAAAGTTATATGATGAATGTCGATTGTAGATAGAATTGTTCTGGAAGGGTTACCCACATGATGTACCCTATGTATGTATGTATGTATGTATGTATGTATGTATATATGAATAATGTGAAAGGTTTTCTCACATAGAGTGCTTCTAGGTTGAAAGGATTTCTCACCTAAAATGAATCAAAGCATGTATGAACTATGATAGCTTGAAGTAGTCATATGTGATCCCTTCATGAATAGCTTGACTTGGTAAGACATGATTAATCATGGTAGCTTGAGTTGTAGATCTCATGGATAGCCTTGGATTGAGAAATCGTACCCTTACAAAGGTTTGCTTGGACTAGCATAATAGAATGCTTACATGATAGCTTGACTTGGTAAGGTCACATCATTTCATGATAGCTTGGATTGAGCAATAGTACCCTTACTTGAGTAGCTAGGACTTGTATAGTAAGGTACTTTTCATGATAGCTTGGTCTAGCATAATGAAGTGATTTTCCTTGGTAGCCCTGAATTGGTAAATCGTAATCATTCATGAGTAATGATTTGTCTTGGATTAATAAAGAAGTTCTCTTCCATGAATATAGGGATTAATCCCCAATCAAGGTAGCATAGTTATGATGAAACAACATTACTTCAAGGAAGTATTGTAAGTATGTTCCTATATAAGATTGATTGCATGATGATAGCTTAGTTTGGATTGTTAAGTGAGTTGCTTTCCTTGACATGTATGAATAGAGATGGGTGACCTATGTATTGAGTAAGAACAAGTTGAGGTTACTTGAGAAGTGTTCCTCTAATGATATGATGATTTATCTGCATTGAATATTCTTATAACTTATGTTGTTATCTCTTATGCTTATTGCCTATGTCTTATTTTGACTAATGTGTATGCCATGCTTATGTTGATGATTTATGCTAGCCATCATATTTAGTACATTTTTGTACTAACGCATATTGTTGCTTACATTCTTATCAAATGTAGGGTCTGACAATGTTGACTTCCATCCTTGTGGCTAGGATCTTAGTAGAGCAAGCAAGTGAAGATTTGGTGAATCCTCGTAGCATCAAGGATTTGAACACCTTTACTTTATGTCCTATATTTTATGTTTAGAACTTTTGTATTGGTTGTGTCCCTAAGACTTTCAAGTACTAGATGGTTTGACACAATGTTAAAGACTTCCGCTTCGTTTTATGAAACTTTGATATTGTTTGAAAATGTTTTAAATTTCCGCACCATTTTCTATTATCTCATGTTATGATATTCTAAGGGGCTTGTACGAGACTTCTCGGAGTCTTGTATGCCTTGTTATATCTAGGGGTACCCCTGGGTCGTTACAAACTTGGTAATAAGAGCACAAGGTTTAGAATGGTTCTAGGATGTCTCAAAACCACATCAAGTCGAGTCTTGTTCATAAGTGTGAAGCGTGCCACATTTATGAATCAGAGGCTACTAGATGCTTAGGAAACTTCACTTCTTCATTTCTCTAAGTCATTCCATAGAGTTTGACTCTATTAAGTCTTTCTCCTAATCCTTACCCGATGGTCTGCAGGATATATCTACTATAAGGGCTAATGCTAGAACGAATGAGGAAGACAATGTGGATCAAGAAATTCCTCCCCAAGCTCCTACACAAGCTCCAATTGACCCTTTGGATGACGATGTATCTAATGCAAAGTTTAGGTCTGCTTTTCAAGTGTTGTCTCAAGCCATGACAGCCCAAGCCAATAGAGAGATGGTAGCTCCCGTGAACCCAAATGTGGGTATGGCGGCTTCAAGAGTGAGGGACTTTATGAGGATGAACCCTTTGGAGTTTTATGGGTCAAAGCTTGATGAAGATCCTCAACAGTTCATATATGGTGTCCATAAAGTGTTTAACATTACGGGAGTTACTCCAGAGGAGAAGGCGGAATTGGCTGCTTACCAACTCAAAGGGGTTGCTCAAGTTTGGTTTAATCAATGGAAAGAAGCTAGACCGTTAGGAATGGGTCCCATAGAGTGGGAAAGGTTCAAAACTGCTTTTCTAGGTAGGTTTTTCCCTCTTGAGATGAGAGAAGCTTTTGTGCTTGAGTTTATTAACCTTACGCAAGGTAATATAAGTTTTAAGGAATATGCACTGAGGTTTACTCAATTGTCGAAGCATGCTCCATCTTTAGTGGCCGACTCTAGGACAAGAATGAGTAAGTTTGTGTCGACTGTGTCCGATTTAGTAGTGAAAGAATGTCATACTGCCGTTCTCATTGGTGACATAGATATTTCTCGTCTTATGACTTATGCCCAACAAATTGACGAGGAGAAGCTAAAAGGGAGAGCTAGGGAGAAAAAGTGGTCTAGAAATTATGATGATAATTCCTCTCAAGTAAGGTCTGATGGACATGGTCTTCCTAAGCATCGACAAAGGTTTTCTAGACAAGATTCCTCCAATGCTCCTAAGTATAGTGAAGATAGGGTTTCTAACCCTAAACTGCAAGGAATTAATAGTGAATCCCTATGGCCTGCTTGTGCTGGGTGTGGTAAAAGACATCTGGGTAGGTGTATCGCCGGAATGGAGGGTTGCTTTAGCTGTGGTAAAAGTGGTCACAAGATGAGGAATTGTACAAAGATGAAGGCTAAAGGAAGAGAGGGTAAACAAGTTTCTCCTAGTGGTTCGGATGGGAATACACAATAGCAAAATAAGTTCTATGCTCTTCAAGCTATAGGTGAATAAGAGTTTCCTCCGAATGTTGCTACCGGTATGTGTTTTATGCTTTATAGATTCCGGTACTGCTTTGTCTTTTGTGACTTGATATGCTAGAACTTGATGTGATCTTTAGTATGAATTGGCTGCATTATTGTTATGTTTTATAGGTTGTAGGACCCAATATAGTAATTATGAGTTTTGGGTATGTTGTTGGGTTTAAAATCATCTTGTGTGAAGGATATGAAAGCTTAGTGATAGCTTAATCCGACCTTAGAATTGAATGAAGCGGTGCTTAGAAAGACCATTTTGGCTTTCTCCCAAGGGGGAGATGGCAAGGTTGTTGTGTGTTTTTGATGTTCCCATGATTTTCTTATGTTATGTATGTTCATGAAAGCTTGTGTTTTGAAAGAAAAAAATGAGTTTGCATGTTTGATTTCCTCATATTCTAGTGCATTGAGTATGAGTTGCCTATAGACTTCATAAGATGAATTGATGGACATGTCTTAGCTCGGAGTTGAGAGATTCCTCCTTGGATGAATGTTATGAGTATAGATTGCATATAGGTTCCAGATAGTGTTGAGCATGTTTTAGCTCAGAGATGGTAGTTCCTCATTGGACATGATTAGTTATGAGATTTCATGCATAATGTGTTGTTAGATGTAGTTCCTACCTTCCATATGATGCATTGAGTATATTTAGCTTGGAGTTAATGTTTGCTCCTTTGTTGTGTGCATTTAGATGTGGTGCATGCATGATGGGCTGCTAGTCTAGAGTCGTTTTCTCTAAAAAGTGTCTAGAACATTTCAAGGACGAATGTCCCTAAGGGGAAGATATTGTAAGACCCCGCAGTCTAGTAGGCCAATTAGGGCTAAGTATGAGGGTAATAAGCCAAGACAAGGAGAAAAAGGCCAAGGCAAAACAGCAAGGGCCAAGGCTGCCCAAGCTTGCCAAGGCACTACCCACCTCCACGACATCCTTGACGGCTTGTGGTGGCCACCACGGCCCGTGGTTCCATCCGTGGTGGTGAGGCAGTAGCTCACCAAGGCTGTTTCAAGGTTGGCTCACCATCACGAGCCACTTCACGGCTAGTGGTGAAGACCACGGCTCGTAGGAAGGCTCATGGTGATGCCTTAGAGGCCAAAGCAAGGCGGCCTAGCCACTGGTCCAAGGACCACGAGCAGGACCACAGCTAGTGGTGAGGATCATGGCTCGTGGTGCCTGGGCAGTAGGCTGCCAAGTGAGGGTAAAATGGGAAATTCTAGTTTATGTTGGAATAAACTGAGGTTATTTTGTTTAGGCCTAGTACACCTATATAAGTGATTTTAACCCTTTAAACTCACCATTCAAGACATTATTTCCAAAACCTCAAAAGAATCCCAAAGTTCATCTTCTCAAATATTTCTCTCTCTAGAAAAGTGAATAAGAAGAAGAAGAGTGCTCCAGCTAGGTCAAGTCAAGTCTCCATTATTCTGAGCTTGGTAGGCTTTGTAATCAAGGTATGCTAGTTTATTAATCCATAGATTCCTTTCATCCATGGATCCCCCATGTTTTCCCCAATTTAAAATAGGAATTCCCCAATTCTAGTTTGGGTTTCTTCTAATGTTATGGGTATTGATCCAAATGAGTGAGTTATGATTTTTTATGTTTGTATTGATATAATTACAGGTTTTTAGGATGAATTTACATGTACCCATGCCTAACTCATGTCTAGAAAGATGAAATTGATGTACTTGGGTTTTATACCATGAAAGGGGAAATTGAGGGTTTAAATGTAATCCTCTAGAATTGATGAAATATATTGTAAATCTCTTAAGAATTAAGCATATAGACATGAATTGATGGAGATTAATGTATGCATGATGAACCATGATTGGTAGTGTTTGAGGTTGGGGCTATATGATGAAGTATGATTAGATTGCCTAAGGGTATAGCATATTGACATGGATTGATTTAAAATCAAGGCATATATGTTGAGTTATGATGATTAGGGTTTTAGAGTAAAGCTTGCATGTCGAAGTATATTTAGTATGGCTTTGATAGTAAAGTTAACATGATGAGTTATGACTAGTAAGGCTTTGAGAGAAAAGTTATATGATGACTGTCAATTTTAGATAGAATTGTTGTGGAAGGTTTACCCACATGATCAACTCTATGTATGTATGTATGTATGAATAATGTGACAGGTTTCCTCATATAGAATGATTCTAGGTTGAATGGCTTGGTAACCTAAAATGAATCAAAGCAAGTATGAACTATGATAGCTTGAAGTAGTGATATGTGATCCCCCTCATCAATAGCTTGACTTGGTAAGACAATACCAAGCATGGTAGCTTGAGTAGTAGATCTCATGGATAGCCTTGGATTGAGAAATCATACCATTCCAAAGGTTAGCTTAGACTAGCATAATAGAATGCTTGCATGATAGCTTGACTAGGTTAAGAAGTATTCCTTTTATGTTGATATGACATATGATGTGCATTGATTATGTTTTATGACCTTTATTGTCTAACTCTTACGCTTATGTTGATGTTTATGCTACCTATCATATTTAGTACATGTTTGTACTAATGCATACTCTTGCCTACATTTCTTATCCAAATGTAGAGTCCGGCGATCTTGACTTTCAGCCTCATGGCTAGAATCTTAGTAGAGCAAGACTTGAAGATTGGTAAGTCCTCATAAAATTTGAGGATTTGACCACTATTTCTCTTATGTTCTTTCATTTTATGCTTTGAACATTATTGTATGGGCTGTTTCCCACGATATTCATGTTTTAGATGGGTTGAGCAAAGTGTAATAGACTTCTGCTTTTGATATAGAACTTTGATGTTGGTTGAAAAAAATGTTTTAAATTTCCGCTCATTTCTACTATATTATATTATGAAAGTTAGGTGGATTATATGAGGTCTCTCGAGGTCTTGTATTCCATGTTACATCTAGGGTATACCCCTGGGTCGTGAAAACACAACCCCGAGGCTCATACATACCTTCCTAGGTCTGAGAGATTTACACAGAGTATGGGAGGCCGGTTCCAAAGGAGAAAAAAAAGGCCAGCTCATTCACACCAGTTGATCATGTGGTAGTGTGTGGTAAAAAAGTTAAATGCACCAGTAACGACATTAATGAGGTGCTGGGGTGTACTATGAATGTGATCCATTTCTTGGTGGATTAGATACAAAGAAAGACCCTCGACGACCTAAATGGGTGGTTGGATTTTTTTATTTCTAAAATCACACCGTCTTAGATCGAGGTTGGGGTCCATATTGAGAAGAAGAACCTAAATGTAGGTGCGGTATTGGTTTTGATTCATTAACAACACATTGATGCCTTCCCAGAATGAGTCCATACTATGGCATCCTAAGGCGGCTTTGTTGGGATCTATCATTGACCAGGATAGACTGAATCTCAGGTTGATCATTGAGCAATAGATGGACATGAGAGCCAAATATAGCCATTCATCACTTTCTTTTTCAGTACAGATCACGGAGTTGTGCCAGCATGCTCGAGTGCCCTGTGTAGCAAAGACAAATGTGGAAATGACTCCCACTTCCTCTACTGACATCCAGAGGATTGAGGCTGAGTACACTTGGAACGAGGCTGAGAGGACGAGAGCAGCGCTAGTGGACATTTCCCTGGTTGTTGATGTAGATATGCTAGAGACAGATACAACCCATCCCACTCAGGCCAGTGAACCCTCAGGTACTCCTAGAACAGCTGCTACTGCTCTTTCTTAGTTTGTTGCTGCGACTACTACTACTATTGTTGATGCTCGTCCCCTATTGACAGAGGTGATTTTATACAATATGATGCATCTAGCTTAATCTATTGATATATGTGCTTCCCGAGTTAAGGCAATTATCCTTGGACTGATTGAGAGGACCATTGTTGTTGCCCTAGCTCTTATTCGAGCTGAGTTGTGAGAGCATTGGGAGTTGATCACCGCACAAGGCTTAGCCTTAGACCTCACGGTGCAAGTGGAGGCATGTGAGCAGGGTAGACGCAAGTCAACTGATGTCATGGTATTGAGAGCTGATGTTTCTAGTCTGATACGTGACATGGATGAGCTCAAATCCATGAATTTATCTATGTTTTTCGGCATTGTGTACCTTCCCAAGGTTCCAAGTACAGCGATGCCAACTATTTCTGAGATCCCTCCTGCTACTACGATTGGAGATACTACTATAGCTGATGATGATGCCGAGTCGGATACTCCCGAGACTGAAGAGGAGGAGCTTGGCACCCATGATGCAGCGGTGTATGATGACTTGGAGGATTTAGAGGGTGTGATGGTACATACGGCCATGAAGGCCTCTCTTCGGGACACTTTAATGGTTGGCTCCTGTGGCGCAAAGGATGGAGATGATTCGGGCACTGATGCTAGATAGAGAGAGCCCCAGATGTGCAGAGTTCACCTCGGCTTAGCCTGACAGGGGGATCTTGACTCTCCTTTAGTTTTACTTTTGAGACTGTTTCTTTATTTTGAATTAAGGATAATGGTAGGCTTTGTTTGGCGGGGTGAGGTATCTTCATACCTACCTCTTTTGGGTTGTATTTAGCTTATTGTGAAAGTTTATATTTGATAGCTTGTTCTGAATGCTTATTTTAGTGACTATTGCGTTTTGTTTGATTTTTAATGTGAATGTTGGTTCTTCATCTAGATTAAAATTTCACCTCTTGATTTTTGTGAATGTGGTTGTTCTCTTGCATATTTGAGTATCGGTTGCGATCAATACCGATGACTTGAATAGTTTTCTTGATTGAACGATATGTTTGTGCGATTCCAATGAGGAAAATTTGAATTGCATAAGTCATGTGTGAACTCTTAGCATCTCATTGTGACTGGCCGATTGTTGAAATGAATCTTATGATGATTGTTGCACGCGAGCTAAATTTGTAGAATCTTTATTGATGGTTGTGTTGAATGCCATGTGTGGTTTGTCTTGAAATGTGTGCTTGGTGGTACATAGAACTTTCCCTATTGGTCCAATCGACTAATGTAGGCGAATGATAGAGATGATCTTAGGCACAAGTTTTGGAGAGTGAACCAAATTGCTATTATACCTCTTTGTGACCACCTTGTGAGAGTGTAAGCCTAGTTTGGCATCATTTGAGTCTAACCTTTTCTTTGGATGACACATGAATGCATTTGACCTCTTTCCCCATCACCTAAAACCTTCATGAAGCATTGGTCTGTTTGAATAGCCTAAGTTGGGGGTGTGGTGAAAAATGAGGAAGGTCAAGAAGTTTGTGAAAAATTTCACTTGATGGATTGTGTTGGAAAAGTTGGAACCCCTCTATATAAAAAAAAGAGAGAAGAAAAGAAAAAGAAGAAGAAGATTGAAAAAGAATGTTGCAATGAATCTTGTGCAATGGATAAAAGAAAAGGGGTGTCCAATGAGTCAGGCTTAAAAGAACTTATGGTGGATTGTGAAAATCAAAAAGAGTGAAAGAAAAGGAGAAAAAGTGAAATGCTAGCCATGCTTCATAAAGGTAGAAGTCACTGAGCCAAAATGATTATACATTTACCCTCAACCCCGCTACAAGCCTTGAAAGAGCTTAGTGATCTTGATTGAGCTTAATATCATGTTGATTAGAAAATACGGACAAGCCTATGGGTAAAATCATACATGTGTTTATCTTTGAGAGTGTGAGAGTTGATTTTGATTCCTTACTTCTTAAATATTGATGAGCTTTGTGTAGGCATAGAATTATTCTTGATGTGAGGGCAATCGAATACTTTTGTTGAGCTTGAATTTGCATTTGAAGCAAGCATTGTGAGCTTGATTTCTCTTTGATGATGGCTAGTGTAACACCCCCTAAATACTAAAACCAAGATTCGCATGTCAATACACTATTCCTTAATCACTTTAGTATGTTTTATTCTCATTTGTTTAGGAACTTGAAATTTTGTGATATTTACAAACTTGCTTAACATAAATCGTGATCTTAATTTAAGGGATTGTATTGGGGTATTTACGTAATATTCTAATTGGAATTATTTATAACTTGAAAGGGAGGTGAGGGATATACATATAGGTATATATGTATGCATTTTGGGCAGCAAACTTTTTGTTTGGGCAGCCACCTTTTAGGGACAGCTGTAAAGTGATAAACATCACTTTTGTGACTATATATTCACACCTCCTCTAGTGAAATTTGTGTTCCTTAACTCTAAGAAACCTGGAGAACTTCCTCTAACCATATTAATAAAAAAATCACAAGAAAACCATGGTCCTTTTAGTTGGAAGTCGAGACACATCCTACCTTTTGGTGAGTAATCGAAATCTGTGTTTGAGCTGAGTAGTGCTTAGTACTTTTAGAATATCTCGTTCTCTAGAACTCCTTTTTTGGTCAATAAATATGAGTTGGAAAGCTGATTCGTATACCCACAACTCTTAGGTTTATGCAAATCTCTAATATAGCTGTTATGGATTAGAAATATGGGACGCAACATAGGACAATTTCTGTCCAGATTTCGGAATTAGAAATCCTGTATGTTCAACTGTTAGGGTTTTGATTATATTCTTTTTGTACAAAATATATTTTGCGATGATTCTTAATTATTTGCAAGCTTAAGATATGTACCTACATCTTTCATAAAGGTACTTGGTTGGCCAAAATTAATGTTTTGGGAGCATAGTCGTATTTGTACAGGCTAAGCTTACTTGTAATGATAATCATGTTTTAAGTCAACATTATTGAGCTACTAGGAATTAAATAAGTTATTTAATTTTATTTTTAAGGTTGTATATACTCGTGAACAAGTTGAGGACCTTGATCCATTGGTTGGTCTATGGTTTGAACTCTTGAAGTTGTATTGGACTGTTTCTATGCTAAAGAACTGAGGTTTGTGTATAAAATTGTACTTGTAATCTTTTTAACTGCTGGTATATCTGAAAGTTTATCTTGGTACCTTGGTTACCTCTTGTCACTTTGCATTTTCGTTTTGGTATCCTCTAAGACATTAAAGTCACTTGTGTAACTCACCCACTTGTACGGATTGTTTGATCACCTGGCACTCTTGTTGGGACCTTTTCTTTCTTGTGGCTATGACTTTGTCACTATTGGCATGCCTCTTGATTCGAATCATTTGCCATCTTGACCCTGGATGTTTAGTTCGTCTTAAGTATGGAAGTTGTCCATTTTAAGTACGAACTAGAAAGCCATTTTTAGTATGGTTCTTGGTTCTCTTGATTATTGGGCTTTGACCCTTCTTGATGCAGGGTGTCGGTCGTTCTTGATACCTGCTTATGCTTGGTGTTACGACATGATGTATATTTTGGGCGAGCCTTGTTATTGAATCTCTTGGAAAATGGTCCTATGAGCATTCTTGACATTTAGATCTTTAAATATTGAACTTGAAACTCTTTATATATTGTTTACTTGATTTATTTATTATGTTTCCATTGTGCTGCTCATGACTTGAGAAAGGTAGCTTGGTGAATCTGAGGGCTCTGAACCTATAGCTTTTACACCACCAAGCTTTATGCTTAGCGATAGTTGTTTCTATCGTAGGGAATGATCGTGAGGATGCATGAAGCTGGCCATTAGAGATGGAGATTTTGAGAGCCTTAAGGAAGATCACATTTGCATATAGACATCTATATTTTGTATAAACCTTGGGACTTGTACATGATCTATGTGTTGTACATTTACATGAAATTTTGAAGGCTAATTTGATCATGTCACCATGGGTTGTAATATAAGTATGACTACATGTTTTGTTGTGTTGGGGTGTGTAAATCCAAGTCTTGTAATATACTAAATTTACTATTTGTTTTGAATGTTTGTGTGAAACATAAACCGGCTAATCTTGGTACTTGGAAGTTGGTAATATTCTTTTTATATCATTTTTAAGTGTGAGGATGATATATGCATGAAAATCTCGTAAGTTATTTGCTTAGATTATTTTGGAAGGGTTCTTCCGCCACAAGTTAAAATTCTACGCAGTATCAATTTGACATAAATAAATGTTTAAATGGGCAGGATGCACATCCTTAACAAATTTTTTTCTTTATGAACCTATTCCCTCTACTAGATTTTAATCAATACTCCCTACGTTAAACACATATTGCAAACTCTTCTGGTCGGTAAAGACATCCACATGAACACCATACAAAAAATGCTTCCAAATCTTTAAAGCAAAAACAACCACCGCTAATTCAGGTCATTGGTAGAATAATTCTTCTCATGAATTTTAAGTTGTCTTGAAGCATAAGCAATGACTTTCCCATTTTTCATAAGTACACATCCTAGCCCAATTCATGAGGTATCACAATAAACAACAAAGCCATCAGTCCCTTCCGATAAATTCAACACCAGAATGGAAGTAAGTCTATCTTTCAATTCTTAAAAACTCTTTTAATACGCTTCAGACCATATGAACTTAATCTTCTTTTGAGTCAATGGAGAGGCAATCGACGAAAATCCTTCGAAAAGCCTTCTATAGTAGCCGACTAAACCCAAGAAACTTCTTATATCCAAAGGGGATAAAGGTCTAGGCCAACTCCTAACCACATCCGTCTTCTTAGGATCTACTTCAATACCCTTACCCGAAACAACATGACCAAGAAAAACCACAGACCTTAACCAAAACACATATTTACTAAACATTGCAAAAAGTTGTTAGTCCTTGAGAACTTACAACACAATCGTCAAATGATTAGTATGATCATCCTAACTCCTTGAATAGATCAATATATCATCGATGAACATAATTACAAACATATCAAGGTATTTTCTAAGCACCATATTCATCAAATCTATAAATGTCACCGGAGCATTAGTCAAATCGAACGACATCACAAAAAAATCATAATGACCATACCGAGTTCAGAAAGTCATCTTCGGAATGTCCTCTTCCTTCACCCTCAATTGGTGATAACCCGAGCGGAGGTCAATCTTACAGAAGTGACTTCCCCCTTGAAGTTGGTCAAATAAATCATCTATCCTTGGGAAAGTATATTTGCTCTTAACGGTAACCTTATTCAATTTTCGGTAGTCAATGGACATACGAAGCGAACCATATTTATTTCTAACATAAAAAATTGGGGCATCTCATGGAGACGGTCGGATGAAACCCTTATCCAATAAATCTTTCAATCGGTCCTTTAATTCCTTAAGTTCTGCCAGAGCCATACGATAAGGAGGAATGAAGATATGTTGCATATCTGGGAGAAGGTCAATACCAAAGTCTATTTCCCTCTCGAGAGGAATACCGGGTAGATCATCTGGGAACACTTCATATAACTTATTTACAATTGGGACCGACTCAAAAGTAGGGGTCTCAGAATCTATATCCCTCACCCTAACTAGATTGTAAATGCAACCCTTAGAAATTATCCTTCTAACTTTAATACAAGAAACAAACTGACCCTTAGGCATAGAATTTCCCCCTTTCCACTCTAGGATGTGTTCATTCATATGTTAAAGCTTGACTACACGTGTTCTACATGCATACAGTCAATCCATACCAAGGATAACATCAAAGTCTAGCATCTCAAGCTCTTTAAGGTCAATATGAGTGACTCTATGGTACAAGGAGATGGGACACTTTCTATAGACCCTCTTAGCCATAATAGAATCACCAACATAAGTATAGACTGAAAAAATATCTAACAACACATCTGGAAAAATATGAAACCTCAGCCACATATGGCGTCACAAAAGACAAGGTAGAACCGGGGTCAAGTAAAGCATAAACATTAAGTTGGAAGACTTTTAACATACCAGTAACCACATCGGGAGAACCCTCTTGTTCACCACGAGTCTGAAATGCGTACAACCGGTTTTGCTTTGGAGCACTTGAGCATGAACCTCTAGGCAGAGCTTGTTTACCTTCTCTCCCTTTATTCGTAAGCATTAGGAAATCTCTAATCTTATGACCACTTTTTCCACAACCGAAGCAACCATCTGTGGCAGCTAAGCACTTGCCCTAATGCTTCATTCCACATCTAGCACAAGCACACAACGAAGATCCACTACCATTCCCTCCTTGAGGCTTAGGTTTAGACACCTTATCTTTGATGAACTTAGGTGGAGCATTGGATGAGCCTTGACCGAAAAACCTTTGTTATAACTTAGAATTACCATGTCGACCAGACATTGAGTGTGAAATGTTATCATCACTAGTCTTAGCCTTTTTGTCCTTTCTAGACCCTTCTTTAAGTTTCTCCTCTTCAATTTGTTGAGCATGAACCATGAGATAAGAAATGTACATATCATTGATAAGCATGGAGGTACGACATTCCTTAACCATCATCTCGGACACACTCGAAACAAACTCATTCTTGCCCTACAATCGGCAATCATGGTGAGACCATATCGAGATAATTGTGTGAACTTCAAGGCATATTCCTTAACACTCATATTTCCTTGACGAAGGTTGATGAATTCAAGCACCTTTTCCTCCCTCATCTCAAGGGAAAAGAACCTATCAAGGAAAGCAACTTTAAACTTCTCTCAATCAAGAGGACCCGCATATTCTGTTCTCCCCTCTTTCCATTGGTTGAACCATATTTGAGCAATACCCTTAAGTTGATAAGCTACCAACTCTGCCATTCCATCGGCGTCACTCCCATGATCATCAACACCTTATAAACCTCATCAATAAACTCTTGAGAGTCTTCCTTAACTGTAGAACCATAAAACTCCAGAAGATTCATCCTAGCGAAATCCCTCACTCTAGATGCCATTGTACCCACATTTGGGTTCACGGGAACCGCAACCTCCCTATTGGCTTGGGCCGTCATATCTTGAGCCAACACTTGATAAGCAGTCTGATGGGTCTGAGACTTGGACTCATTTAGGGCTTTCTTTTGATAGTTTTACTGTCCTCAAATGCCTAATATATGCTATAAACTGATGTTAAGACCTTGATTTTTAGGTGTATGAGCTAAGGAGCAAGGTAAGGACAATAACAGACAAAAAGGAGAATAACAAGCTGAATAAGTGAAGAAAGGTGAGCCTAGTGATCTCCAAGACCACTCGGCGACTCACCGAGTGGCTCTTCAGCCCACCAAAAGTTCCAGTGTGGCATCCTTGAGCGAAGAGATCCCGTCGGCGATAGGCATGGGCAGTCAATGAATCGCTAATCATTTTCGTGCTAAAAATATAGATCGCCCAAAGCTACAGGACTTGAGAATGCTGAGAACCAACGCATAACGGTGATGGAAGAGAGCAATGGACGGTTCACTAAACCACTCGGCGAACCCAACTTATCTTGCCTAATGGCCTTTCAAGCCTTATTCTGGGCAACTATAAATTAAATTTTGAACTGTAAATTGAGGATCTATCTATCATTGAGAAGAGTTTTCTTTTGAATTTTAGAGTTCCATTGTAAACTTTGAAGCTTTTAGAGACTCTATTTGGAGATTTTGCAAGTAGGTTGCTTAAATTCTTCAATTTCGGACCATTGTAAAGTCTTGGGAACATTTACCTAGTTCATGGCAAATGTTTTTGGTAATCATTTCCCAAATTTTTATAATGTGTGGCTAAAACCCCAATTTTTGGGGTGTGATCATGTAATTATAGGTTGATTAAGAGTATGGGTATTGTTAATTACTAGTTTAAATGCTATATTGAAGTGGGTTTAATCATTAGCTGAGTTTTAACTTACGAATTGTAGTTGCAAATGCAGTTCTAATATTGTGTTCTTAGCTTGCTCGAGAGAGAGAGGTTTTGGAACCAAGGATTTTGATTAATGGTTTGTAGGTATTGGGTTGATATGGGTTCAGCTCGAGAGAGTAATTCCTAAACTCAATCCTACCCATCTAGCTCGAGAGAGTAGATGAATTAAGTTGTGGGTTGTTCTTAAGTTCTATGCTTGTTGATGTTCCAGAGAAATCACTTGAATCAGGATAGTTGTTTGAGAGAAAGCTATTTCTCTCATAGTCTAACCTACCCACTGATATTTAGCTATGTATTAGTAGTTACAATTACCCATATAGAGAAATTTGCATATAATCGATCACATCCTAAGAATTCCTCTATATATTGCTATTTCAGTTTTGTGTGATTGCATTGTAGTTGATCATTGAAAACCAAAAACCCCCATCTGACATTCGTGTCACCCCCTTTAGACTTGTTTACATGTCTTTTTTGATAATTTTTATTCATATCGCTGATTAGACCACAATTGTACTTTCTAATTGAACCCCAACTCTTTGTTGGGTTTTATACTCACTAACGATCATTTGAACCTAGTATTGGATGAGGTGTTCTTGAAACGTTAATCAAAATGGCATCGTTGCTAGGGAGTGGTGTTGTTTAAAATTCTTTTATTGAAATTGAATTGTGATATCTTTGGTTGTAGTTGAATCGACTTACAATAGTTTTTGGTTTTGTGTTGTTTGTCTTAAAACAGAGAAAGAGATGAGCGTAAACGGGAGCAATGGTAGCCAAGTGGGCCACCAAGACAACATTGGGAACCTTAATGACGTGAATGATCCAATCCAATTGGGTGGTGTGTGTGCAATTCGTCTAACCCTGTTGAGGGTAATGCAGTCTTTCATGTTACGAGCACAATGTTGCAGCTTCTCCAAATAAAAAGATTATATGGAGGGTTGCCACATGAATTCCCTCATGAGCATATTAGTAACTTCGTGGACGTTTGTGGTCCGTTCTCATTCAAGAACATATCACAAGAATTAGTCTGTCTCAGATTATTCCCATTATCTTTAATGGGTGAGGCTACAAAATGGTTGGTTGACTTACCAAGGGATTCCATCACTTCATGGGATGAACTTACTACAGCATTCTCTGTGAGATTATTTCCCCCATCGAAGATGATGACACTTAGAGACAGCATCCAAGGTTTCAAACGCTTAGAGGGTGAGCCTATCCATCAGATGTGGCTGAGATTTAAGAAGATGGTACTTCAATGCCCAACTCACGGACTTCCAAATAATGTGCTACTACAATACTTTTATAGGATCCCTGACTCGGTGAACAAAGGAGTTGCTGATCGACTTGTTCCTGGTGGTATAATACAACAGCCCTATGAAGTAGCATCACAACTCCTTGATGGCATGACCAAGATAAACAGAGCATGGTATACTCGTGAGGACCAAGTGTCTCCTCTTACTTTTAGGATGACAAAATAACAGATCGAAAAGGATCAGAGAGGGACCAAAACATGGCCAAAATGATGACCCAACTGGATATATTGGCGAAAACTATGATGGTTAGTGGTGCAAAGTGTGTTAATGTTGTTGGTGTTAGTGGAGTGAATACCGAAGGCCAAAAAGGGGTCTGTCAAGTGATACTTTGGCAAATCCGAAGAATGATCCTTGAATGGGTACTTTTGTTGTGCCACGACGTTAACTAAGGTGCTTCTTGGGAGGCAACCCAAGTTTTTTATGTTTTAGTTTTTTATTTTGAATGATGGGTGTTGATTGTGCAGGTTGAAAAGTGAAAAGCATTGGAAAATAAGTAGTTCAGCGAGCCAAAGTCCAGTCGGTGACACGCCGAATAGGCCGATGAATCCCGACTTGGACCTCCGTTGGAACCTTCAAGCTTGGAGGGAAACTCTATAAAACTCGGTGGACAATATGCTCATTCGGCGACATGTCAAACAAGTCGGTGAGCCCGATTTTGTTCGTTGTTTGAACCCCCAAATTGCTGGAAGTCCTGTAAAACTCAGCGAGTACGACTTACTCCACCGAAGGTGCCGCGAACTAAAATTTTTTAAAGGCCAAACGGTTTAAAATTTCAAAATCCTTCATCTTCTCCTAGTTTTAACTCTCATACCCTCTCACCCAATTTTTTATCTTTCATATTTTATTGTTTTTACCCGCTCTTCTCGTGAAATCATTGCTCAGAATTGTGGAACTTTGCCGCCTAGCTATTTAAATTCTAAATTCTGCATAAAGGTTGGTTTTCCGAACCTCGTACTTGAAATTTGTTGTTGAAATCAAATGCAATAGGTAAAGTTATTGTTATTTTGTTTTAGGTAATTGTTATAATCATGTGCAAGAGTTGGGTTGCCTGGAATGAATTCAAATATGTGATCACCGATCTATACAGGCGAGCTTGTGTCCATTGAGATGAGAAGACAGATTTGGAGGTGACACCCACCTCCTCTACTGACATCTGGCATGTTGAGGCCGAGTACCAGAAGGATGAGGCTGAGAGGAGGAGAGAAGCCCTAGTGAACACTCTCCTAGGAACTGACATTGAGAGGAGGCTAAGAATTTTAATCACATACATACTTCATTATTATTTATATGATTTTAAAACATTATACAATTTTGCAAGTGATACACGAGTCACTCAAACATGATTTCTACTTATTCATAATTCTATTTCCAAATTCATATTTCATCTCTGGAAAATAAAGGATATTCTCACTTTCATAAATTGAAAATAGTTTTAAGAACTTAATGCTTTTGATAAGAATAAATAACAGTCTTATAAGCTAATCATTCATTAATTCATACTTGTATTTTCTTGTAAGGATTTTCATCACATACATACTTCAATATTATTTCTATCACACACAAAATACTAATTATCAAGAGATACATGTGCAACCCACGTGCTCGAAAACTAGTGTATAATATATAAATATATATATATATATATATATATATCTTTTATATAGAAATGAGACTTTTGGTGTACGAACACCGTAATAGATTATTGTACCAAAAGCAAAGTGAGTTGTACAAATTCACACTATTTGATAGACACGTGGATTCAAAAAAAAATTAGTAAGCATGTGTAGCACTCTAAAAATTGACACTATTTGATAGTTCCTACAAATCACACGTGGATTCATGTTTTCTTGTGAAGCACTTTAATCTACAAATTCTTCTTAGTTGCTTCTTTGTATTCATCTCTCTCAAAGAGATTTTCCCCCTTTTGATGGCGTGAAGAAGGTAGGTTACGAGTTCACTCCGCTTTCAATTTTTTTGAAGAAATTTATGAATATGTTCAATTTTATACTTGCTACTTCAGTTCATGCATGTTTAATAATTTTCATGGAGTAGAATTAATGCTTGTTGTTTCAGTTACAAGCTTCATATAGAACAAAACAAGATTATCTTTTGTGCATGTTTTTAATTGTTGTTGGCTAATGTTAACAAATTCAGTTTGTAATAATTATTGAGCTTTATTATCCTTGAGGTGATTAATTAAACTATACTAAAAAAAAAGCTAATAAAGATATTGTCCTTTCTGTTAATGCATTTTGAAGATCATTGATAAAGTCAATATTTTTTTTAAAAAAATATTGCTTTAAACTACAAAGCTTTGCCTAACATTATTTGGAATTGCAGAGAGTCAATTGCAAAACAGAAGACTTCTCATGTCTCTTTTAGTCCCAAAACTTGTGGCCTGAACTAAATTGCTGAGAGAGGTCATACCAAAACTTGTGGCTCGAAAGAAAATTTGCAACAATGCACTAATTTAACTGGAATGTACTTATAACTTCATACATGACTACCAGAGTATGATTCAGACACAGACTCTGGATGACGTAAAAGGTTGGCTCGCTCCTCTTCTCTCTGACAGTACCCCAAGGTGGATCGACGTTGGAGTGCCAATAGAGAAGAAGGATCTCAATGTGGCGGCGAGGTATTGGTTCGGGTTTATTAGCAGTACAATCATGTTGTCCCAGAATGAGTCTATCCTCCACCACCCAAAGGTGGCATGTCTGGGATCTATTATTGCTAGGAAGAAGATCAAGTTAGGACTGATCATTGAGCAGGATATGGCCATGAGGGCCAAGCAGCGCCAGACATCTCTTCCCTTTTTTGTATTGATCACCAAGCTATGCAGGTGAGCCCATGTCTCTCGAGACAAGAAGACGGTTGTAGAGGTGATACCCACCTCCTCTACTAACATCCGGCGTATTAAGGCCGAGTACCAGAAGGATAGGGATGAGAGGAGGAGAGAAGCCTCGGTGGACACTCTCCCGGAACTAACATTGATTTACTACCTGCAGAGGCAGTCTTGACTACTCCAATAGCTGGGCCTTCAGGTACTTCTAGATCTTCTCCCTCTCAAGCTCTAAGTACTTCTACTGCTTCCCTACCCCCTAGATCTGCTACTGGTGATACTCCATCCAGGCCTTCGATCACCTAAGCCATATTGTACAAGATGGGGCATTTGCCCAATCAATTAATGTGCGTACCTCCCGGCTAGAGCCCGCGATTCCTGGGATAATCGAGAGAGCTATTACTACTGCATTGATGCCTCTCAGAGCTTCCATTGATGCTCTCTCAGCAAGAGTAAAGGTTTGTGAGAAGGGACAGGGTGCTACTGAGGAGGTGATGGCCTTGAAGGTTGTTGTTTTTAAGATGAGAAAGGATGTGGACCAACAGAAGTCCACAGATATGTCCTTGATTTTTGGCACTGTGGAGATCCTTGATGACCCGAGTGCAGATATTCCAGCATGTTCTGAGGTGCCTTCGGCTATCGCTAGAGAAGATATTAGGACAGATGTGGCTGCTTCTGAGTCAGAGGGCGAGACAGATGAGGAGCAGCTCGGTGTTCAGGAGGAGACTATCTATGAGGGTGTGACTGATTTAGAGTAGGCTATGGTACATTACATTATTCAGACCTCCTTGAGAGATATTTCTATGGCAGGCTCTAGTGGAGCCAAGGTTGATGAGACACCGGGCACTGATGCCCCAATAGACGGAGTGACCGAGATGCAGACTTAACCCCAGGCTTAGCCTGGCAGAATGACCTTTTACCTCATCTCTATTGTTTTATTGACTATTTTGTTTTAGTTGCATTTGAGGATAACTGCTTATTTTTGTTGGGTGGGGTGAGGTAGTTCCATACCTACCTCTTGTGATATTATTGATTTTGTTTTGTGAAGATTGGGCTTATTTTGTTGATATATATATATATATATCTTGTTGTGATCTTAATCTTGCGGATGTTTTCGCTTGTGGCCCATTGTTTTAAAGTGTTGTGAATTGAAAATGGTTTTTGAACCAAATTTTTCTGCCACCTCTTGTGTGTGATTGTGGCTGTTCTTTTGCAAATTAGAGTATCGGTTGTGGTCAATACCGATGACTTGAATAGTTCTCTTAATTGAACAATATGAATGTGCGGCTACGATGAGGTAAACTAAGTTACATAGGCAATATGTGAACTTTTAGCATCTCGTTCTGACTAGCCGATTATCGAGTGAGTTTCTTGTAATGAACATTGCACGCTAGCTAGAAAGTGTGGAGTCTTGTTTGATATTGGTACCAATGCCTTGTGTGGTGAGGTCGTCTTGAGCATTACATTTGATGACACCTAGAACTTGTCCCGTTGGTCCGATTGATTGAGTGAAGTGAACAATTGAAATGATCTTAGGCAAGAATTTTGAAGAGTGTGCTAAATTTGACAATATACCTCTTTTGTGGCCACCCTTGTGAGAAGTGTGAATCTTGTTTTAGCACCCATTGAGTCTATCCTTTTTTTGGAAGAAACTTGAACAACTTTGACTTTTTTATCCCATCACCTATAACCTTCATGAAGTTTGAGTTGTTTGAATAAGCCTAAGTTGGGGGTGTGGTGAAAAAGAAGAAAGTCAAGGAGTGTGAAAAATTCCCCCTGTGTTAGACTGTTTTGAAAATATGGAACCCCTCCATGTAAAAAAAAGAAAAAGACTGAAAAATAGCAAAAATTGTGAAATAAAGTGTGTGAACATAGTGAAAAAGGGGGTATCCGGTAAGTCATGTCTAGTTGAATAATGGGGTGGAGTTGAACATGTTTGAATGTGAAGGAGAAGGAGAAAGAGTGATTTGCAGGACACACTTCATGAAGGTAGAAGCCACTTAAGCCTAAATGACCATACATTTGCACTCAGCCCCATTACAAGCCTTGAAAAGACCATTGTGATCTTTAGTGAGCTGAAACGAATTTTGATTGGAAAACAAGGGCAAGCCTATGAGTGAAGTCATGCATGTGTTCATCTTTTGAGTGTGAGAGTTGTATGTGATTCCGTAGCTTAAAATTGTTGAGAAATTGTATGTGAATGTGGAATCATCTTTGTGTGAGGGCATTTGAGTACCTTTGTTGAGCTTGAACTTTCGTTTGAAGTAAGTATTGTGAACTTGAGAGTCTTTGATAATGAAGAGTCACAATTTGAATCTTTGAGTGCACAATTGGGCATTGTATGTGTAGTTTGAACTTTCTTTGTGTGCGTTTATGTCGAGTCTTAGGCAGCACCACTTGAGACATCCTTATTGAACTGTTGATCTTGAGTTTTACTTGAGGATAGACAAAAGTTTAAGTTGGGGGTGTTGATGAGTCCGAGATTTGGACTCATTTAGGGCTTTGTTTTGATAGTTTTAGTGTACTCAAATGCCTAATCTATGCTATAAACTGATGTTAAGACCTTGATTTTCAGGTGTATGAGCTAAGGAGCAAGGTAAGGACACTAACAGGCAAAAAGGAGCATAACAAGCTGAAGAAGTAAAGAAAGGTGAGCCTAGTCATCGCCAAGACCACTCGCCGAGTGGCTCTTCAACCCGCCTAAAGTTCCAGTGTGACAGCCCTATGGGAAGAGACACAATCGGCGATAGGCATGGGCAGTCAGCGCATCGCCAATCAGTTCCGCGATGACAAGATGGATTGCCCAAAGTTACAGGACTTGAGAATGCTGAGAACCAACGCATAACGGTGATGGAAGAGAGCAAAGGATTGTTCACTGAACCACTCAACGAACCCAACTTATCTCGCCTAATGGCCTTTCGGGCCTAATTCTGGGAATCTATAAAATGAATTTTGAACTGTAAATTGAGGATCTAGATATCATTGAGAAGAGTTTTCTTTTGAGTTTTAGAGTTCCATTGTAAACTATGAAGTCTTTTGAGACTCAATTTGGACATTTTGCAAGTGGGTTGCTTAGATTCTTCCACTTTGGACCATAGTAAAAACTTGGGAACATTTACCCAGATTATGGCAAATGTTTTTGGTAATCGTTTCCCTATTTTTATGATGTGTAGCTAAAACCCCAATTCTTAGGGTGTGATCATGTGATTATAGATTGAATTAGCATATGGGTACTATTAATTACTAGTTTAAATGATATATTGAAGTGCGTTTAATTATTAGCTGAGTTTTAACTTATGAATTGTAGTTCCAAATGCAGTTCTAATGTTATGTTCTTAGCTTGCTCCAGAGAGAGGTTTTGGAACCAAGGCTTTTGATTAATGGTTTGTAGGTATTGGGTTGATATGGGTTCAGCTCAAGAGAGTAAATCCTAAACTCAATCCTACCCATCTAGCTCGAGAAGAGTAGATGAAATAAGGTGTGGGTTGTTCTTAATTGCTATGCTTGTTGATGTTTGAGAGAAATCACTTGAATCGGGATAGTTATTCGAAATAAAGCTATTTCACTCATAGTCTAGCCTACCCACTAATATTTAGCTATGTATTCGCAGTTACAATTACCCATATAGCAAAATTTTCCTATAATCGATCACATCCTGAGAATTCCTCTCTATATTGCTATTTCAGTTTTGTGTGATTGCGTTGTAGTTGATAATTGCAAACCAAAACCCCCATCTGACATTCGTGTCACCCCCTTTAGACTTGTTTACATGTCTTTTTCGATAATTTCTATTCATACAGCTGATTAGACCATGATTGTACTTCCTAATTAAATTTGAACATGTACCGCTCCCTATAGGTTCGACCCCAACTCTTCGTTGGGTTTTATACTGATTAACGATCGTTTGCACCTAGTATTGGATGAGGTGTGCTTGAAACGTTAATCACAGCCCTAAACTCTGCATTAGTCACTTGCTCGGCCCAAGGATCGACCGAAACTGGAGGAACTTGAGGAGGAGCTTCTTGTTCCACATTCTTTCCCGCATTACTTCTAACATATGCTCTTTGACTAGCCATATCATGTAGAGCATGAAATACCGCAGAAACTAGTAGAATAAACTAGAGCCTCAAGTTAGGGTTCTAGAGTTTCATGTGAGAGTTAAGGTCGTAGTAAGACTTCTCGTACTTCGAATGAGGGGTTTAGGGGTCAAACACCAAGGCATGTGTTACACCCCGTAGTTTAATAGACCATCTAGGGTTTAATTGAGGGTTTTTAGGGCATGTGCCAAGGCAAAAAGGGCAAATCCTAAGCCAAAGGCCAAGGCTGTCCCAACCTTGGCCAAACACTGCCCAAGTTCACGACCAGTGGTCTTGACCACGGTTCGTGGGAGGTCTCGTGAAGTCCCCTTAGACTTTTGGGAGGGAAGACCTTGAGACCAAGCTACTGCCTAAGGACCACGAGCCACTTCACGGCCAGTGATCATAACCACGGCTCATGGAAAGGCTCGTGGTCATGCCTTAGCAATGTGAAGGCCAAGATACCAAAGCTTAGCCACTGTCCAAGGACCACGGCTCGTGAGCCCTGTCATGGTGCCTGGGAGTGGGCTTCCTAGGGAGGGTCTTTTTGGTAAATTCCTTTTTTGGTTGGTTTTAAGTAGGGGTCATTTTATATGGACTCTATACACATATATAAACTATTTTAATTCATTAACCACCCCAACTAAGTCATTAATTCCAACCCCCCCCCCCCCCAAAAGACCCCAAAGTTCATCTCCTTCACAATATTTCTCTCTCTAAAACTCCATACCAGAAGAAGGAGAAGTCTAGGGTTGAAGGAGGCTGTCTTCTCTACTCAAATTCTTTGAAGAATCACCCTAAGGTATGGTAGCTTTTCATCTATGGGTAGCCTTCACCCATAGAGCCCCTTCAAAGTTCAATTTCAAAACTAGTGTTTTCCCCAAAAGTGAGAGTTTGATTTCAATCTTACGGGTTCTTTCCAAAAACGTTTTTAACGGTTGATTTATGATGGATTATGATTGAATTGTTGAATTATTGTTGGTTTATGATGAATTCCCCCAAGAACCCATGAAATCGCTAATTTCCCCAATTTGGATCTTAAAGTGTGGGTATTGTTGTATATTGGTCCAATTGAGCAAATAATGATTGTTTATGGTGTAATTACATGATTTTAGTATGATTATACATGTATTCTTGATTAACCTAAGATTCTAGGGTGAAATTGATATAGTGAGTATTATGCCATGAAAGAGGGGATTGAGGGCTTAGATGTGACCTTCTAAGATTGATGAACTTCTTTATGAATTGCTTGACATTAGAGCACCTAGATATGAATTGCATAAAGGTAAAGCTTCTAGACATTAATTGATTTGATTAGGGCTTATATGATAAATAATGGTTGAGTAGTAATGAGATTGAGTTTATATGATGCTATATGACTATAATTGCTTAACAATGAAGCATGTGGTTAGATTACCTTGAGAATTAGGTATACTTGATCATGTGAGGCATTGCTTGAGAGTAAGGCTTGTAGCATGAAGATGACTTCTAGGGCTTTAAGGGTAAAATCTAATATGAATAAGCTAAGGATGTTAAGGCTTGAGAATTATGTATGTTGAATTGTATATGGCATAATTATGGAAGGACTTGACCCACATGACCTATAATATGAGTACATGAGATTGAGCATATACTAATTGAATTGCTTGAATTGTGATTATATCCATGTCTAATGTAATGAATGATAGATGTGTTGATTTAATATGATCTATGATCCTTGAATACAAGATATGAGAATTATGCATGATTGTGATATTATGTACATGCTTTATGAACACTTTGAAAGTGAAGTGTCTATGATGATGATATTGTGGTAGTGTCATTGAAAGGACAATCTCACCCACACACTCCATGCATGAAAGTGATTATGATGTAACTATGGTGTTGTTGAAAGGCTATGCTCACATACACCCTTACACATGTCTATGAATGAAATGTCCATGACCATGATAATCTTGTTGTGTTGATTAAAAGGCAATTCTCATTAACACACTACGAACATGATGTGAAAGGTTTACTCACATATTAATGATTCTAAGGTTGAAAGGTTATTCTCACCTATTGAATCTATGAGCTATGTCATGATATTGTGTTGGATTAAGTGTTAAGTCACTCTTCCATAAACATGAACTTAAGTCAATACTTAACATGAACTTAAAGGGAATTATGCCTAGCACCGAGTGGATATGAATATGAGATGGAAGCTTTTACACTAGTTAGTCCAGCTTCCCAATAGGTTCCTTTTACTCCAATCAGTCCGGGTTCCCAAAATAGTTATCTCATGAGATGGAAACCTTTTATGCCAGTTAGTCTGGGTTTCTAGAAGCAATCTACCTATCCCATAACTATATGTCCACATAGGTCTTTAGCTAGTAGATCCACCTAAGCTAATAAACTTCAGTTCTACCTTAAGCAAGTAGGACACCTATTTTTGGTATAGGGCAGTACACCGGATTCCATGTAGCTCACATGGTCTATGTCGGTTAAGGTTATTTCTCTCCATGAACAAGAACATGATTTATGTACTATGGTTCCTCAAGAGGTTCTACTTAGTATGAGTGGGGGTATGGGACTTCATTCATGCATTGCACAAGTAGGCTTTGACAGTGGTCGTGGTATGTTTCTCTTATGATATGATGATTTATGAGTTAATGCATACTTTATATGACTTATGAACATGAACATGAACTATATTTATGACTTCTCAAGGAGCTCTACTTAGTGTGAGTGGGGGTATGGGACTTCATTCATGCAATGCACAAGTAGGCTTTGAAAGGGGTTATGGTGTGGTTTTCTTATGCTATGAAGATATATGAATTTATGTATGTATGCTATGGATTGTTGCTAAGAGTGGCTTTCCTTGTTATAAGTTATGAACATGAATGTTTCCTTGTCTATGAGTATTAACTATGGATGAGATCAAAGCATGATAAGTATGAGCATGGTGACCTAAAAGTGGTACTTAGTGTAGATGGGATTATGGCATCTTATCTATGCATTGCACAAGTATAACTTAGGGTTACTTATGTGATGGTTCTATTATGATGAGATGATCTTGGTATTTAACTATGTATGTGAACTATGTCTTCTGATGATTGGGGTATGCATTATGTTTATGTTGGAGACTATGCTTGTGATTATGTTGATATCCTTTATGCTATGATGAATGGGGTATGCATTATCTTATATCCTTTCATTCATAAGTGTGGCGCGCTTCACACTCATGAACAAGACTACTCGGTGTGGCTTATGAGACTTCCTAGGACCTTTCTAAACCTTATGGTCTGATTACCAAGTGTGTCATGACCCAAGGTAGCCCCTAGGCGTAACATAGCGTACAAGACCCCGAGAGAACTCATACAAGCCACTTAGCATTCATCATACAAGATAATAGAAATATAAGATTTAAAAAATTGTTTCAACATATAAGACTTTATAAAATGAAGCGGAAGTCTAAACATCGTCTCAAAGCCATCTAGTACATAAGAAGTGATTGGGACGTAGCCCGTACATCAAGTCCAAAATGGAAAGTAAACTCATAAAGAAATAAAAACTCGGTCCTCGGAAGATGAGGACTCACCAATCTTCAATTCTTCAACTATGGAGTACCTAACCACGCAAAGGCAAATTTGGAGCGCGTAGGACCCTACATTTTCATAAGGTTGTAGGCAATAGTATGCGTTAGTACAAATATGTACCAAGTATGATAGTTATGCATAAACTGTTTAACAACATGGTTAAAAGATACATTTTCATGAAATGCAATGACCAAGCTAAAACATGAATTCAAACGAGTAATAAAGCATAAATCATAAGTTAATCATCATCAATGCAAGATAACATCTTCAAAAGCTTCATGAGATACTTCTTGAAGTAACCTTAGTTTATTATTGTGGGAGATTTACATTTAACTGACATGCAAGACCATGTGAGCTATTAGCATGGAATCTAGTGTCTGCCCCCACACCAAAAAGGGGTGTCCTACTTTTCAAGGTAAGACCATGTACTTCTAGCTTATGTAGATCCAATATATAATGTTTATCTTAGACAATCATCCTATGGGTGCACATCGGTAAGGGATAAGGAGATTGTAACTAGAAACTTGGGCTCAACTAGAGAGAGGTTCCATCTCAATATCCTCTCGGTGCTAAGTGTAAATCCCACGGAATAGTCATTATTACATACTTATCTTCATTATATATGGAAGGGCACGTCATATTGTCAATCCAAGCTAAGTCATATATCATCTATGGAAAGGTACGTTTGAGCAACCAACACAAGCTAGGTTTCATTAGAATAGCTCCTTAACTTTGATTCTTTTTAGGTGAGAAGACCTTTCAACCTTAGAATCCTTCATGTGAGAAAAACCTTTCGAATTCATGCATGGAGTAATTATGTGAGAAATCCTCTCAAAACAATTAACAACAACAACATCATCTATGCTTTACTCTCAAAGCAACTTACATCATAATTAATCAAATTCATAAGAACACGTATATTTCCATAATTCACCTTTCATAGTTCAAAATCCAATTTAAATCACCAATATCTAGAAAACATGGGTTATGCATGGGTTCATGGGAATTCATCTTTAAAATATGGAATCTTCTCAATTCATGCATAATAGATCATAAAACAATCAAATAAATCAACATTGAAGAGAACCTATAACATGGAAGAAAAACCCTAACTCAATTGGGGATTTCTAACTTTGTAAATTTGAGAATTTGGAAACTCCATGGAGGAAAGGGCTCCATAGATGAAAATTGTCACACCTCAATGCCAAAAGCTTGTCTTCAATGGAGGAATTGGAGACTTGACTTGAAACCCTAGGTTGACTCCTTCTTCATGCTTTCTAGAGAGAGAAATATTTTGGAGATGAAGACTTGTTCTTCTTTTAAGAATTTGAGAGAATGATTTCCATTGGGGAAATTTGGGGGTAAAAATAGTTATATAGGAATTTTAGGTAAGGGTAAACGACATAGTATTAGGATAGAATAATCTGGAAAAAGATTCAAAAGACCCTGATTTAAAACTGACGCGATCACTGCCACAATGGCCTTCATGGCCCGTCAAGGACTCCACGAGCCGTTATGGCAGACGTGGTCATTGACCACTGGCTGGGGGAAGACCCCTTTTGCCCTGACCTTCTTCACGACCACCTTGACGGTCCGTGATGCTCACCACGGGCCGTCTAAGGGTTCGTGGGAGGGGAACCTTCTTGGATAGGTTATGGAAAATCTTCGCGAGCACCATAACTAGTTGTGGTCCCTTTCACTGCCCGTCAAGGGCTCCGTGGAAGGTTCCATGGCTCAGTTTGGGTTGGTGACTGCCTGTTTGGCCCCTTTCCTAGCCTTCTTGATTCCGAGGTGTTATAGTTTCTCTCATGAATGTGGCTAAAGCTTACTTTATCCACTGTTGCCACTACTTTTCTAGATTTTGATATCTAATTGTTTGACTTCCTAATGAACAACGGAAGTAGTCGTCGTGTATTCTAGCTAACATGCTTTCTTATTGTTGATTCTGGTAAAATAAAAATAAAACAATTGTTGCTACATCCACATGCTATGCAACTTATTTTTCCTTGGCGATATCTGTTGAAATAAAATCTAGAAATATAACTTTTACTTTGAACATGGGAAATTGTAATGGTTTCCCGTCATTTTATATTGCTATATAATTTATAATATAATATGCATAAAATTCACTTGAATAACTTCTATAAGTACAAGCTCCCTTCAAATTAGTATCACCTGATATTGGAGAAACAATCCTCTCAAGTTCTTTGTCATCTGTATTAGACTGAACATTTGTAAATGAATTTGTAAACTTCAGCATTATGGTATTCCTATTGAGATTAATGTGAATGGAAAATCTTTCTTGGTGCATGAGATCAATATCTGATTATGTGAAATTCGGGTTGATAAATAGCAATCTATAAGATCGAAATTGATTTATGTGATTAAGTGTATAGAGATTTGGGATTAAGTGTATAGAGATTTGGGATTAAGTGTTGCATTATAAAGCATGTAGAAAGCATTATATTTGTTTTAGCTTCATGTATGAACATTTTTTGTTTGTGATACGTGGATGTTGAACTGAAGGTGTTGGGAAATTTTCTATTTCAAGATATATTAAGTATTGTCATGTTGCACAGCTTTGAATCAACTGAAATAATTTTTGTTTTTTGAGATCAAATCTTAAATAAATGATGCTCAATTAATTTTTCTTATTTTTTCTTTATTTTTAGATCAACAACTTAAATAAAGATAACTCTCCAATAAGTTTTTTTCCTTCAAAAAAGACATCAAAGTGGCAGTGTATGCTTATATTTTGGTAAAGCCGTGTCTTTCACTTGTGCATTTTGGTGTCGTTTGTAAATTGACTTTACCTCCTTTTTGGTAGATGTTATTTGAATCAGTCTCTATACAAGAAATAGGTAGGTTATTCTCACAGCTAGAAGCCAGATGAAGTGGGACGATGGCTTGTGAATTTGAGTTATTGATATAAATGTTGCGAGATGGGGTTCTCTTTCAAAACTATGGTAGATAGGTTGCAATAGGTCGTGATATTTTTTAACTTAGCTATAAGATTTCTACACTTTTTCAACAGAAAGAAGTTATCTGTTTTATACGGTTAGAATTGTCATTACAAGATTGAGTTATGACTTATGTAACAAGTACAAGAATTATTTAACAAAATGTTAGTTAACCAAGATGTATGTCGTGTTTAATTTTCTTCTAGCAGCTCCTTATAATACGTGCTTTGCTTCATTAAATAATTCATTGAGACATGTAAATTTTTTCCAATTTTTGTTGCACTCACTGTTATTATTTTTGTAAACTAAAGTTTACTTGTGAGAATCTGTTGTGCTCGTTCTGACCACGGGTTGTGCCCATATATATATATATATAAAATAGGGGGTTTAGTAACAACTAAAAAAAATAGGGAATCAACACAAATATGATCTATCTTATTTGAAAAGGAATAGAGGTGTGTGCATAATAATTGGGGTAACAACTCGAATAGGCAAAGATTAATCCAACAAAATTGATTAATACATCGATAGCATTTGGTCAAGGATACATTTGATATTCTTTCGACCTACCAAAAATAAATCCGTTGGATTCTCTCGATCTCCAAGACTCTTTACAATAAAACACCAAACATTGCTTCAGTAGATAGACTATCCCTAGCTCATATCATTAAATAATCAGAAATTAATCGGATTTTCCCTAGCTCAAACCCATAGAGTAATTTCTAACAAGTTCTCACTATTGAGTCTTACCCATCTCCAGCTTTCTTTCTCAATCCAAAACGATTTTAAAGAGCTCAATCAATATTTGCAAGCACTAATTTTTAGATTAAAACTTCAAGAAAACAATCGATTCATATAATCAATTTTAGAATCGATTATTGGGGTTTTACACCCCTATCAGGCACACACACCCCTAGCTAAGAATTTAGTTGCTTATAAAGAAGAAATAGAGATAATAGTCATGTAAGAAATCTCCATTTTAGGCTAATTTGATTAACAAAATCTGAAATTTAAGTTTCGAGTAATACAAATATGAGGCTTCTTCCTCTACAAACTAAGAAATTCTTCGCTATTCACTATGAATATCTTTTCCACAAAAGGTCTCTCTACTACAACTATCCCTAATTGGGAAGAAGATAAAGGTACATAATTTCAAAAATCCTCATTATATCATTGGAACCTTCCAAATAAAGCACTAATTTTCATAATTGTATTTTTATCCTTCACCTTTCGTCTTTGAACTTGTACTAGACCAACGAAACGTTGATCAAGGTGTCACGACCCAATTTCACGAGCCATGATGGCGCCTACCAACCCTCCAGTAGGCAAGCCAAACCCTGTCTCGGAACTTGAGAGTAATGGGACTGAGGGGGGGAACTATCCTTAACTAAGCGAAGCATAAATAAACAGAACACATAAGAGGAAGGCGGAAGCGAACCCAAAACTGTATATAAAAAAGATACCTCCTAGAACCTGGAAGTCACATATACAGAACTGATGAAAGAGTACAAGTCCCAAAGTGGACCACAAAACTAAGACTGCCTCAAAAAGAAAAAGGCAAGTCAAAATGTAAGTATGGAATGGAGAGAGGAAATCCCAGACCGCCATGAGCTCACCCTCGTCTCCAGAACAGACCGTTTCAGGCTCGACCTCAACATTGATAGTTGGTGCTCAGACCTGCATCACGAAAACAGTTGCAGAGTGTAGCATGAGTACCAAAGCGACAGGTACCCAGTAGGCATCATAGGTTGACTGGACAAAAAAGGTAAAAACAGACAAAAAAGATAGAATCAAACACCAACAGAGGTCAACAGAAATAAGAGCAGAAAAATCAGAGAGCTAGTCTAAGGATATTGAACCTAAACCCAGCTAGGCCCCCCATAAGACCCGCTAGGTACACTCACGCACAAACAAACAAGAACCCGAATGGACTGCCATAAGCCCGACAAGTACACAGAGAAGCCACATCTACGAAACCCAAAGGAAACCCAACTTTGAACCGACACAACCAACAACTCAAACACAGTCAACAAGTCTGACTTCAACTTCAGACCACCTAGCCCGCCAGGAACTCCGAGGCATGACCCAGCAAGGCGAGTGTCGCGCGGGGGTATATCATTCCCCTTCAAAAGCCTTAATCCAACTGCCAAATAGGCTAACACTCCGGGGGCCAGCCCAAGACAATCAAGTGTGCCATCTAACACTCCTGGGAGCCTCCCTTAGCCAGACAGAGTGCGCGGGCCTCTCAACTCTAAAGAGGACCTTAAGTAACTTATATACAACTATCCAGCCAGCTAATCACCCCGGGGGCCTGTCAAATGTCAACCAGATGAGTCAGCTATCACCCTTGGGGGCCCTGCCCAATGCCAGCTAGAGTGTATAGGTAAAATCAACTTCGTAGAGGATCTCAAATTCCAATCTATTCTGGATCGACGTCCACTACCAACCACATCAAAACGGTCAATCAACTCCAAGCCATCGTGGATCGGCGTCCACTACCAACTACCTCACACCAGAACCAACGGTGAAATAGCCAACCTAGAAAAATACAACGCCTCTGATTACGCATCGGCATCACAGAAATGGGGAGAGAATCCAGAATAGATCATAAGCAATAAAAAGACCAAAAATAGGCTCAACTATCAAACCCAAGTCTGCTATGCCAGTTTACAAGGACATAGTCCATCCGAATCGACGTTGGATTCATACCAAAGTCAATCAGGTGCATGGGTGTAAGGCAACACTAGTCTCTCCTAGACTAAGGCCAATGATAAATTCCAACATAAATAAACAACCAACTAGATACTACACATGCAACGATAAATAAATAGCCCAACAGGTAATTCACAAATACCCATAGATAAACAACCCCTCCAACAGCATGGTACTCACCCCGAAACATCCCGAAAATCAATCTTACAGCATGGTTTCTGAGAAGAAGAGAAGAAATACTAGAAGCCCACCCCTGATTCACACAATTCAGCATGCAATTACATAATCAGGATTAGTCTGAATGAAAGGAAGTCGTAGCCTACCAGAAGGTAGACCGCGCACGCTTCGAATCACTCTATCGAAGCCTCTCCCTTCCGAACGGCCTCGGATTGCTGCCATACTATCAAAAATAGAATCACAACATCAGCACGGTCGGTTAGACACTAAAATCATCAAAATCAGAGACGGGCCATTTTCAGAGTCAAAATCGAGAAATGTGGGACCTGCTATGGAATTTCTGAAATTGACTCCCTGAAGAGGTCCTAAGCAGTCCCCAGAGATTTTGTTCAAAAATGGATCACCTCACGAGGCTCAGAACAGCTCCATGCAACAACAAACCAAAATGCAAAACTTTACACAAAAAGAGACTTGGGGCAGCCATTTACAATGCTTATACACCACAATCGGAGATTTTCGACACACTCCGGATGGTAATCCACATAGCCAACGCAAACCCGAACACGCCAGACTTCAAATCACCTAACGCGGAGCTCTAGAACTCGAGATATTGAAGTTTCAAAATGAGGCTGAATCTGATTTTTTGCTATATAAATTGCAGCAGTTCTGGTCGCTAAAAGCTAAATCTAGTCACCAAAAGACTAAATTATGGTCGCTAAAGGTCTGCACCAGCAACACCATAATTTTCTATTTATTTTTTAAAAGTCTCTGAACGGGCCCTCAGAATTCGTTCAGGACCCGATGAAAAATAAACCAGATTTGCTACCCCCCTAAATTCGACATTCCGGACTCAATGGGGCAGTCAGAATTTCCATACAAGATCATTTCGACAGAAAGTGGGTCCTACGCCCAAATGCCCTTTTTAGCCAATTTCCACAACGGGCCTCAGAATAAGACCGAAAGCCCGGGGAAGCACACGAAGGGCCGTTCTAGATCAAACTCGGCATTCTGAAACTAATCGCACTGATGGAATTCTCACCTGAGTGCATTTACCAAGAATGTTGACCAAAGTCACACTTATGCCATAATTCAATGCCTAAAGCATTAAATGGTCCCAAAGTAACACCGAAAGCCTCGGCATTCATGTCAACCATGCTACTAGCTTAATTTTGCCACTTTTAAGCTAATACAGCCGTCAGAATTCCTATATGAGGTCATTTACCTGAGGTTATGACTAAAATTAACTTTTCAAGTTTCAAAATCTCCAAAACAAAAAAACGGGCATAAAACCCAAACGAATGACCAGGCGACCGAACACTCAATACCAGCAAGTCAAAAATGACTTGTGGTCACTACAGGAACGCTCTAAATGACGGAAAGAAGACATAAACACATAAATGACCTGGAGGGTCATTACAACATCCACTACTAAAAGGACTTTCGTCCGCGAAAGTAAGAGTCAAGAAGTACCTGAGGGCTTAAATAAGTTGGGGAACTGCTCCCACATCTCCCGCTCGGTCTCCCAGGTAGCATCCACTACTAAAAAGCTGCCAAAAAATGGCGGACAGAAAAGAGACGGACTGCGTCGCTCCAAAAAGCGACGCCATTTGCCACACTGTCCGTAGCTTTTTAATAAAAATAATTATTTTACAAAATGCGACGAACGGCATCTCTTAGTCCGTCGCTTTTTTTCGTGGATTTTTGGGCTAAATATATATATAATTAATAATTATTTATTTAATATATATAGAGACGTCGTCCATCACTTTTTAATAAAAATAATTATTTATAAATTAAAACATAACCACGTTATCCGTCGTTTTTAATTTATTTTATTTTATTTTATTAATTAGTTTTTTTTTTAAAGTGACGGACGGCATCTCTTATTCTATCGCTTTTTGGTCAAAAATATTTAGTCAAACATTTTTAAAAAGCGACGGACAATGTCTCTTAGTCCGTCGCTTTTTAGTCAAAATTTTGGTCAATATTTTTTAAAAAGCAACGGATAAAGAGATGATGTCCATCGCTTTTTAAAATTATATTGAACCAAAAGGCGGGTTTTCCCCCCATTTTTCCATCTCTCTTTCTCTCTTCTCTCTTCTCTCCCTTCTCTCTAAAACCAAACGGTTGCGCAGCTACCCCACGCCACCCCACGCCGCCGCCGCCCTTATCTCCTTGAGCATTAGTCCCGTCGCTGCCTTTCCCCGTCGGCGCCGCCACCCGTCGTCTCCACTGCCTCTTTTCCTTAGCTTGTTAAGGTTAGGGTTTAATTTTTGTTTTTTTCAATTCTAGTAATATTTGATTTGTTATAAATTAGTATATTGTTTTAGTTTGATGAATTGTGTTATTCAATTGTTAATTTGTATATTTGATTATTGTTAGTTAGGTAGAGAATTAGGAATTTTTTATTTTAGGGTTTTCTTCTAAATTGGGGTTTGTTTTTAATATGATTGTGAATTGAGTATTAGAAGATAGAACTAACAAATAATTAGAAGTTAGAAGTTAGAATAGTTGCATTTTCCAACTTTGAAATTCTTGAATTTAATATGTTTGACGGTTGAAGTTAGAAAAACATTCAATTGTATATGAAAGTTAGATTACTTTGAAGTTACAAAAATATTGGATAGTATATGAAAGTTGAAATTAGATTAGTTGAATTTTCCAACTTAGAAGTTCTTGAATTTAGTAAGTTTGAAGGTTGAAGTTAGAAAAATTGGGGATTTTTAAATATGATTGTAAATTAAGTATTAGAAGTTAGAACTAACAAATAATTAGAAGTTAGCTAGAAGTTAGAGATTAGTTGAATTTTTCAATTTGTCATTGTATTTGTGCTTATATGTATTATATTGTTGTTGAAAATTGGGTTACTTGAATTATATTCTTGAACTTAGAAATTCTAGAAATTAGATATGAACTTGAATTTTTGTAGAATTTAGAACTTTAATTAGGTTGTGAACTTTAGAAATCTTGAATTATTGTAGGATTTTATAACTTTAGGTTGTGAACTTTAGAAATCTTGAATTATTGTGGGATTTTAGAACTTTAAGTTGTGAACTTTAGAAGTCTTGAATTATTGTAGAATTTTAAACTTTAGGTTGTGAACTTTAGAAATCTTGAATTATTGTAGAATTTAGAAATTTAGGTTGTGAACTTTAGAAATCTTGAATTATTGTGGGATTTTAGAACTTTAAGTTGTGAACTTTAGAAATCTTGAATTATTGTAGGATTTTAAACTTTAGGTTGTGAACTTTAGAAATCTTGAATTATTATATTTAGAAATTTATAAGATTGTAAACGTTAACAATCTTGAATTATTGTAGGATTTTAGAACTTTAGGTTATGAACTTTGGAAATCTTGAATTATTGTAGGATTTTAGAACTTAAAGTTGTGAACTTTAGAGAACTTGAATTTTTGTAGGATTTTAGAACTTTATAAGATTGTGAACGTTAGAAATCTTGAATTATTGTAGGATTT
>JAJOOR010003588.1:0-57828 GCA_036250505.1 Solanum acaule | reverse complement strand
AAATGTTTTCTTGGTAAAGAAAGTTTTTAATTCCTTATGGTTTTAGTGTCTATGCGATGAATGAATGCTAAGAGGCTTGTATTAGACCTCTTCGAGGTCGAGTACGCCGGTTATGACTAGGGGGTGCTCCCGGGTCGTGACAGATAATGTAACACCCAAGATTCGTGAAGGAAAAATTTGCAGAATTTCAGATTTGGCAGGTGCCCAATCCACATCAAGATTTGGATAACTTTTAAGTCAAGGGTTTTTTTGTCTTTTCCCACTCTTCTTTTAATTCCTAAATTAAAAGGGATTTAGTTAGTCATTTAAAGTCCTAGAAACCTAACTAGAACTTACCTAAGTCATTTAATTAACTAAAACAAAAGAAAATAAGAGAGTAGAGAGCGGGACGGCCGAAACCCTAGCTAAACCCTAGTCGCCGCCGAAAAATGCTAGAAGGTCGCCGAAAAAGTCAATTCCAGCCCTAGTTGATAGTTTTTCATAGAAATTTCGTCACCAGGTATGTTGGATTTCATTAATGGGTCCCTTTCACCCGTTAGATCCCTAGAATTCAGACGATTCTTGATTCCATGCTATGAACGAAATTAGGGTTCTTGAACGTTTCTTGATTTTGGGTTTTAAATGTTAGAATGATCCAAATATTGATCATTTTTCAATGATTATGAATGAACCCTGGTAGTTTCTAAAGTTACAGCCAATTTTCATGAAAAGACTATTTTAAAAACGTTTCGATTTAGAAATCACGTTTTTAACTATATGCTCTAAAATCCAAACAGCATGTCACGTTTTAGCTATGTTTTAATGTTCCAAATCAGCATGTCCCGTCTTTTTCAGATTATCGTATGAATGTCAGAACCCTAGCTGTGTATTTCTTTAGTTCTTGAATTACATGTGTTAGGTCAGACTTTATCATAAATAAGTTATACATGCCTCAGTATTATGCATCAATGTCAGTTTAAATTGTTGCGTTCAGTTTGCATGTCTAGTTTTGAGCTATCCAGAACAATTACAGAAAATCAGTCATAATCAGTTTACTACTAAATTCATTGGGACTAGCATAATACCGAGTTGGACTGGGGTTTAGCGTACCCAAATAGTCCCAGAACTACTAGCCAAGTAGGTTCTAAGTCCCTTCCATGGGCAACAGATTAGTGATCACACCAGCATGCCTTTATACCTCTGGCAGGGTATATTGGGTCCTCTCGATGGGGCGTATACATCGGACTCCACATTCAGCTCGTGTGGTTTTATTATCGGTGATTAGTAGCTCCCACAAATCAGTCAGACTCCATTTGCATTGACTATTTTAGTATTCAGTTTCAGCATGTCATAGTTGGTCATTGCATATAGATCAGTCATGTTGAGTATTTTTTGGCATTCTGTCATATCCATATATATGTCATTGCTTTTTGCTTGGTCACTTATATATGTATTTCAGCGATACTCCATCCTCATGCTCGGTACCTTTCAGTACTTATGCATATTTTTGCGCTACATCTTCTTGTGATGTAGGTTCAGACTCTCAGCATCCAGATTGCATTTAGATCGTTTTTCGATTTTTAGCTCAGCAGATTAGTAGTGGTGAGTCCTCATCCTCTAAGGACCAGAGACATGATATCCTTACTGCTTTCAGTTTTTAGTTTCAGTTTTGCTAGATCTAGTTGGGGTATTTCCCAACATTTCTAGTCAGTTTAGAGGCTTACTTTCAGACATAGTTAGTTTCAGCCTAGTATGAGTTAATATCTTTTGTATTAAACTCTCTCAATTATAGTATATGGGTATTCCCCATCTCTTCTTTATTTATGATTTTAGTTTCCGCATTTGTTATTTTTATTCATGTTTATTATAGTATGCTCAGATTATGCCAGCAGAGTTAGCTTGGGATCAGTTGTGGTCCTAGGTCCCGTGTCCGCGTCTCGGGGGTATCTCGGGGCGTGACATTCAAAGTATCATATGAAAATAAAAGATAAATGAACTTAGCGATAACGCCAACTTAAATGAGGTGATGTACATTTTACCTTATATGAAGCTTTGAGGAAAACTTAAAATGAGTGAAATTAATAGTGAACTCATTGTTGGAACTTGGAAGGAAATGAAATTATTTTATTTGAAATTATATTTAATGTCAAACACATTCGAGCAAGTCAGCATTACCTCTGTATTGAAAAGAGGGAATAAAGGAAAATGGAAGTAAAAAGGATAAAACCAATAATGTCAACAGAAAGGATGGTGAAAATTTTATGCAATTCAATTAATTTGTTTGGGGGATTTAGCTAATTTGTTTTTTTTTTCTACTTTCTCATTTTTTTGAACTTTAACTTCTCTTCTTTCTAATGTGAAATTGAAGTAAGCATACAAATAAAATAATATGCATTAAGTAGATAAAGCTTAACATAAAATTAGATGATTTTTCTTTCTAATTACGTCTTATCTTTAAATAAAAATTGATGACAGAATATGTGCAGCTTAATTAATTAGATATTTACTTCACATGCATGATGTTGAAAAAAGTGTGAAACAATCGTTATTATTATTAGGAGGAGATGATTAGTGTAATTTCATTTCCTGATTTAGTTCCTCCTTCAATTATCCTTGCATGTTTTTGTCCACGTAACTTTTTCTACATATTTGGTACTATTCTTGTGTGTAAATTTTTTAAGCATGAGATCGTAGTGTACCTCCAGTATTTCTTAAACATGAGACAATGAGGCCAGTTTATAATATAAATTGAATATTAACTCCTTAGAATGTTGTGAATTTATTACTCTTTAAAACAAACAAATATGTTATTTCTATCATATGCTTTAGCAATTTTGCTTCCACCATTATCTGAACTGGTTTATAAAGCACTACCGCAACATATTTTGGGCGAAATTGATGTGTTAAATTGAGCTCCACATGAACTTGTGAGGTCCATCCCATGTTCTTGATATTAGTCAATTTTTTCTACACAAGTGCTACATGTAATTGTTAAAAAGGAATAGTGATAAGAGTTGGAAAAAAAAAAGAATTGGTGGTTGGCAAATTGGTAAGATTTGCAACCCTTTGGACTTTGCTACATTTGCCTACATTATTAGTGACATAGGCATGGTTTTCCCCTTCTATAAATAGAGCATTCTTGCTCATTTGTAGAACACACCAAGTTAGAGAGAAAAAATATATTTTGAGAGCAAAGTGAGGTATTCCATAGACTATACAAGAAAAATAGTCTGTGAATAAAAATAGAGTGTGAGCGATATTTTAGTAAGGTGTAAATCAAAAGAGTGTTATTCCTTTTGAGTGTGTTATAGTCACTTTGCATATTGTATTCGTGACTACACAGTGTAAAAATTCATTGCTATAGTGATATCAGTTGCTCCTCTTGGCCCGTGGTTTTTTCTCTTATTTAAAAGGGTTTCCACGTAAAATTCTTGGTGTCATTATTTTTCCATTTTATTTCCATTATTTTGACCATATATATTTTTGTGTTAGTCCGCGTTTTCCCAACAAACTGGTATCAGAGCCAAGGTTTTATCCGAGTATGCTCTGTGGTTGCAGCACAGTCTGAACTTCCTTATTAGAAAAGATTTACTTTGATTTGCAATAACTATTTTGTTGGGGGAAATGATGGAAGCCAATACAAGTAGAATGGTCACAATAGGGCTATATAAAAATCAACATACATAATGGCTTCCTTCTTGAAGTCTTATCACCCTTAGTTTATCCATTTTAGATTTCACTCTTAAAGCCCTAGGAATCATCTTCATGTTACAAGCCTTACTCTCAAGCAATGCCTCACATGATCATTAAGTGTACCTAGTTCTCAAGGTAACCTAACCACATGCCTCATTCTTGATCTATTATAGTCATATAGGAAACATATAAACTCAATCTCAATACTACACAACCATGATCCATCATATAAATCATAATCAAGTCAATTCATGTTTAGAAGTTTTACCCTAAATCAATCCATGTCTAGGTGATCTAATCTAAGGCATTACATGAAGAAGTTCATCAATCTTAGAAGGTCACCTCTAATCCTCAATTTGCCTCTTTCATGGCATAACCTTAGACTATATCAATTTCATCATAGGATCTTAGGATAATCAATTATACATGTAGATTCATACTTAAATCATGCAATTACATCATAATTAACTCACATCCAATCAATTGGACCAACTTGCGAAACCATCACATAATGTAAAGGAGAACCATAGCTAGGATTGGGGGTCACATGGATTCTTGAAGGAGTTGAGATAAAATCGTATAAAATCAATCATACATTCATAAACAACATAATTCAACCTTTAAAAGCAACATTAAAAGGAATCCATGGAGTTGAATTGAAACCCTAGCTAATTGAGTTTTCTAGAATTGAGGTAAATGGTTTTGAAATGGCTTCTTGGGTGATTTCTTCCCAAGAATGAAGAACTCCCATACCTTAGGTGTAGAATCCAACCAAATTCGTATTGAAAATCTCCCATCTTGAAGCTCTAACTTGGTTTCTTCTTGGTTCTTCAGTGGAGGTTCTAGAGAGAAGATTTTTAGAGAGGGAGGTAGTTGGGTTTTGATTTGGAGTCTTGGGTTATAATGAATTAATGAGGTGTTTAATACCTTAAAATACTTTATATATATGGAATAAACCCATATTAAATGACCCTTAATGAAAACAACTTTAAAATGAATTTCCTAAACTAACCACCCTTTGGCCGAGTCTAAGGCAGCCTACAGGTGCAAACCACGAAACCCCCACCCACGAACAGTGAATGGGGTCACACCCCGTACTATGGGGTCATGGTTTGAGTCTGCAACATGAACTTGGGAGCCTAGACCTACGGAGGCCATCCACGGGGCGTGGATGGACCTATGGGGAGTAGGTCCCCATCCGTAGGTCATGAGATTTTTGCAGCTTCTTGGTTTTAGGCAGCCTTGGGGGTTTAGACTTTAGGGTCCCCCTCAAGGACCCTTGGTTGGTCTTTGGGGGGTCGTACCTTGATGTTTAACCCCTAGACACCTCAACCTAAGCTCGGGAAGTCAATATACAACCTACAACTAAACATAAACCACAAAAGCTCACACGTAAGGCTCTAGTTTCACCTACTAGTTTCCATTAGGCTCTAGCTTGGTCTTACTAGTTTTCCGGGTTGTTACATTATCTCCCCCTTAGGAACATTCATCCTTGAATGACACTTTAAACACTTTATGGAATTAAATACTCAAGACTAGCAGCCCATCATGCATGAAACATCACAATGATGCACAACTCAAAATACACTATTCATAATGTGTACTTATTCAAAGGAGGTAACATCAACTCCAATTCAACATGATCAATATAATACAAGGAAGTGTGAACTATATCTACCAACCCATATATGCATGAGGTTTTTATTAACTAGTCATGTTCAAGGAGGAACTACAATTTCCTAGTCATAACATGCTCAACATACTTTCATGGAGCTCATCTTCAATTTATTCTCAAAAAACATTTCATTCAAGGAGGAATTTCTCAACTCCTAACTAAAACATGTCCATATATTCTTCTCATGAAGTACAATACGCAACTCTTACTCAAAGCACCACAACATGAGGGAAACAATTCACATAAACTCATTTTCTTTCAAAACACAAGTTTTCATGAACATGCATTATATGAAGAAGTCATGGCAACACATAAGCACATAACACCATGTTAACTAGGCACACCATCTCCCCCTTGGGAGTGAGCCTACACAAACACTTCTAAACATCATCAATCACATAATCATAGGAGGAATTACCTTTTTCCAAATAAAAGCAAGCTCAACACAACATTATGGAGCCAATGTGCCATTTCATCAAAAACTTAACAAAGCATGTTCATCATATCATCTCATGAAGTCAAATATGCCATCACCGTACTAAGATGCCCAACAATATAAGGAACATGTAAATCATGAAAAATCCATTTTATACAAAATAAGAGTCTTTCAAAAACATACATAACATAAGGAGATCATGGAAATTTCTAATACACTCATGACTCCTAAACCTAAAACAAGCCCAAAAAGGAAATATTGGTCTCAAGCTAGAATAGGAATAGAAGAAAAGGATGAGGATATCGGGACTTTCAATCAATATTGCTATTTAAGCATATAATCTCCCCCTTGGGAGTAAACCCCCTTTTTACTAAAACCTCAAACACTACTCCTTCCTAACAAACTCAAGCATTACCAAGGCTCATTATAACCTTACCAAGCACTAAAACCAATAGAGGTCTAATAATCATGCATCCAAATCCTACCAAGGTTAACATAAGTAACTCTATGGGACAAGGAAATCATAGGACACATATAACCTCCAAGACTCCACAATCAAGAAATGAGTCAAGGAGAACATATCACATTAAACTAGAAGAGGGGTAGAAGGGAACATAAGGATATTGGAACATCTCATTGTCCCTTGCCTCCCAAATAAGCACCTTCAACTAAAACCCTTATTAAAATACCACTCTTCAACATTCTCATGGAAGCACTTTCTTACCCTTCTATTTATTAACTTGCCGGTATAAGATCCCAATTGGTACTTCTAAATTAGAGAGGTTCTCATTTAGGCGCTCTTGCTCACAAGTAACCTTACCAACACCACTCAAAGTCTCATATGAGCCTACCAAACCGAGACTAAACCCATCAAACTCACTACACCTCTTAAGGTGAGAATTTTAAGCCAATCCAAATCATGGACATCTAGAACACTCAACTTTTCATATCCATCACACAAGGTGATTTTAAACCATGGAGAATTACACTTCTAGCCTTTTTCAAAGGAGTCTACTCACTCAATATCTCTAGGCATCACTTAACCACCACTATTCATCAAATCCTCCATCACATCCTAAAATCCATTATGGCTAAGAAGGGTTCTAACATCATTATCATAAAACAACAATGAAGCACATTCATACTAAGGGCAACATCAAGGTCTAGCATATCAAGTCACCAAAGACAAGAAATATCGGAATCTAATAAAGCATAAAACACATACCGAAACCATTAAGATCCACTATCATCACTCTTTGAGACTTAGGGGTAGACACCCTCTCTTGGTTATACCCTAGGGGAACCTTAAAAGAGCTATGTCCATGAAACCTTTGTCTCTTTCAATTCTACTAAGGTTGGATCAGATAATTCTAGACTATTTCAACCCTTATCATCATATTTGGTAGGATCTACCAACTAATCATATCTAGGTATTATCTAGGCACCCTACTCAAAATGACCATACTTAAGATCAATCTTAAAAGATAACTAACTCTTTAAAGTTGGTCAACACTTACACTCTTCTTTCTTACCTTAACTAGGTGGTACATGCAACCCTCAAAGTCAAACTTAAGACACAACATAATCCAAACTTATGGCATAGAATTTCCCCATTTCCACTCTCATATAGGCTCATTCAGGAACTAACAAATTGACCATACGGGTTCTATCATCACCTAGGAGCATGACAATAACACTACCAATCCACCCTAAGGGTGACATATAAATCTAGCATATCAAGTCCTATCTAGTCACATAGACATAATTGGCATAACAACCAACATCTTCTCCCTTGCTCCTTGTAGCATAAGCCCTCCGAGTAGTCATATCCTAAAGACCACCAGTTAGAGAGAAAGACCTTAAAGAGTTAAATCTATGGCACGACTAGAGAATGAAGAAGTGAAGTTTTTCCTAACATCTGATAGCCTCTTATTCATAAAATGTGGCGCGCTTAACATCTATGAACAAGACACTACTAGATGTGGCTTAAGACATCCTAAAAACCATCCCAAAAACCTTATGCTCTGATACCACGTTTGTCACGACCCAGGGGTACCCCCTAGGCGTAACACGGCGTACTTGACCTCGAAAGGGTCTCATACAAGCCTCATAGCATAACTTGAACATAAGAGCAGAGGAAAATAGTTCGGAATTTTTAAAAAAAATTACAATCGAAGTCCTTTATAAAATGAAAGAGAATCTATGGCACTATGTATCAAACCATCTATAACACTTGGATTAAAACTCTTGAAATACAATCTTAGGGACATAGCCCTTACATAAGTCTAAAACATGAAAGTAAAGACATAAGGTCATATGGTTGAGCCCTCGAATACAATGAGGACTCACCAATCTTGTTCTTCTTGATCTACTAGAATCCTAGCCACGAGGATGGAATCCAATATCTCCAAAGCCTACACTAATAGAAAATGTAGAAAGATAGGGTTAGCACAAAAAGTACTAAGTATGGAAGCCATGCATTAAAAATCCTTAAAACATGCATAAAAAGAACATTTCATTGAAACCATGCTATATGCCATTTTAGAACATCATATTTGAAATCATTGGAGAATGCAACTCATAAAGCAACTCACATACAATTCATCATAGCGTAAGAGATATCATCATAATTACAAGCATAGTCTCCCACATAAGCATAATACTACAATACATAGACTCTAATCATAACATAATAAATAGTCAAATACCAAGATCATCTCATCATAAAGTAATCATCACATAAGCAACTTTGATCTCTACTTGTGCAATGCATAGATAGGACCCCATAATCTTATCTACACTAAGTATCACTTCTAGGCCACCATGATCATGCATAACATACCTTGACCTTATTCATAGCCAAACACATATAGACAAAGAGTCATTCACGTTCATAATTTGTAATAAGTAAAGTCATTCATAACAACAACCCATATCATGCATACATAGATTCATATATCTTCATAGCATAAGGAAACCACACCACAACCCCCTTATAAGTCTACTTGTGCAATGTATAATTGAAGTCCCATACCCCCCACTCAAACTAAGTAAACCCATTAAGAATTCATAAGAATAGTCCATGTTCATATTCATGTTCATGTTCATAATTCATAATAAAGCATGCCTAACTCATAAATCATCATAATGTAATGGAACCACACCATGACTGCTCTCAAAGTCTACTTGTGCCATGTATAAATGAGTGAAGTCTCATACCCTTACTCGTACTAAGTAGATCTTCTTGAGTAGTCATTAGTCATAGTTCATTTTCATATCCATAGTTTATAAAAATAAGAGAAACACACCATGGCTACTCTCAAGGTCTACTTGTGCCATGTATGAATGGCATCCCATACTACCACTCATACTAAGTATCCCTTTTAAGGAACCATAGCACATAACTCACTTTCTGGTTCATGGAGGGAATATAGCCTTAACCGACATAGACCAAGTGAGCTACATAGAATCCGGTGTCATGTAACCCCACACCAAAAGAAGCTGTCCTACTTGCCTAAGATAGAACTAAATGTATTAGATTTTAGGTGGATCCACTACCTAAAGACCTATGTGGGAACATAGTAATGTGATTGCTTCTAGAAACCCGACCTATTGTATTGGTGGAGGAGTTTCCATCTCATGAGAATAATTTAGATCACCCGACCTATTGTATTAACGGAAAGGAATCTACCTCGTTGACCATATCCACTTGGTGCTAAGCATAATTTCCCAAAATTACTTGTTTTAGTCTTGAATTGGATTTACATGTTTGAAGAGCTATTTTACCCTTCGCTCAACCCAACTCATAAAATAGCTCATAGATTCAATTAGGTGAGAATGGAAATTCAACCTTAGAATCATAATTAGTATGTGAGAATAACTTTTCACACCAAGATCAAGTGTTTTCATGAGAATAGACTTTCAATCAACACAATAGGATCATCATGGTCATGTACCTTTCATGCATAATAATGTGTAAAGGTGCATATGAGAACTATACTTTCAATTAACACTATTGATACATCATAATCATGTTTATGCATGGGGTGAGTGTGTGTAATTGTCCTTGCAATGACACCACAACAACATTATCATCATCCTAGACAATTCATACATAATCAAGTGTAAGGGCAAGGGAAGAATGGCCTTTTGACAATACCTCAATTTACACAATAGTCATAGGATCTTCACATTCTAAGTGAATCACAACTTCATACACAATTCTTGTCAACATGTACAAACCTTCATAGTATGCCCTTCAAGGGCTATGGATCAACTCATCCCAAACATATAGCATTAGCACATTAGATAAGGGAATACCATGATTCAACAACTCATCAATACCTTAGTCATATCATAGTCATGCATACACCTCATATCTTGCATTCAAGGGTCATTTGAGTTAATACATCTAGCATTCAATACAAGAAATATAGATACAACCATGACTCAAGTAGTCCATTCAATTCATACATAAACTCAGGTGATCATATTATAGGTCATGTGGGTAAAGTCTTTTTACAATAAGGCCATATACAAATCAACATACATAATGGCTTTCTTTTTGAAGCCTTATCACCCTTAGTTTATCCATTTTAGCTTTCACTCTTAAAGCCCTAGGAATCATCTTCATGTTACAAGCCTTACTCTCAATCAATGCCTCACATGATCATTAATTATACCTAGTTCTCAAGGTAACCTAACCGCATTCCTCATTCTTGATCAATTATAGTCATATAGGAAACATATAAACTCAATCTCAATACTACACAACCATGATCCATCATATAAATCATAATCAAGTCAATTCATGTTTAAAAGCTTTACCCTAAATCAATCCATGTCTAGGTGATCTAATCTAAGGCATTACATGAAGAAGTTCATCAATCTTAGAAGGTCACCTCTAACCCTCAATTTGCCTCTTTCATGGCATAACCCTAGACTATATCAATTTCATCATATGATCTTAGGATAATCAATTATACATGTAGATTCATACTTAAATCATGCAATTACATCATAATTAACTTGCATCCAATCAATTGGACCAACTTGCATAACCACCACATAATGTAAAGGAGAACCATAACTAGGATTGGGGGTCTCATGGATTCTTGAAGTAGTTGAGATAAAATCATATAAAATCAATCATACATTCATAAACAAAATAATTCAACCTTTAAAAGCAACATTAAAAGGAATCCATGGAGTTGAATTGAAACCCTAGCTATTTGAGTTTTCTAGAATTGAGGTAAAAGCTTTTGAAATGGCTCCTTGGGTGATAGCTTCCCAAGGATGAAGAACTCCCATACCTTAGGTGTAGAATCCAACCAAATTCGTATTGAAAATCTCCCATCTTGAAGCTCTAACTTGGTTTCTCCTTGGTTCTTCAATGGAGGTTCTAGAGAGAAGATTCTTGGAGAGGGAGGTAGTTGGGTTTTGATTTGGGGTCTTGGGTTATAATGAATTATTGAGGTGTTTAATACCTTAAAATACTTTATATATATGAAACAAACCCATATTAAATGACCCTTAATGAAAACAACTTAAAAATGAATTTCCTAAACTAACAACCCTTTGGCCGAGTCTAAGGCAACCTACAGGTGCAAACCACGAGACCCCCACCCACAGAACGTGGATGGGGTCACGCCCTATACTGTGGGGTCTTGGTTTGAGTCTGCAACATGGACTTGGGGGCCTTGACCTACGAAGGCCATCCACGGGGCATGGATGGACCTACGGGGAGTAGGTCCCCATCCGTAGGTCATGAGATTTTTGCAGCTTCTTGGTTTTAGGCAGCCTTGGGGGTTTAGACTTTAGGGTCCCCTCAATGACCCTTGGTTGGTCTTTGGGGGGTCGTACCTTGAAGTGTACCCCTAGACACCTCAACCTAAGCTCTGGAAGTCCATATACAACCTACAACCAAACATCAACCTCAAAAGCTCACATGTAAGGCTCTAGTTTCACCTACTAGTTTCCATTAGGCTCTATCTTGGTCTTACTAGTTTTTCGGGTTATTACATTTCTGTTGGTGTTTTGGATGATGAAGGATATGTTAGTACCAATGGTGATGGAAAATGGAAACTCATTAAGGGTTCCTTGGTTGTGGCTCGTAGTAACAAATGTCGTGGTCTATACTGGACTACGGCTTCTACTTGTGTTGATATGGTGAATGTTTTTGAGAGGAATAACTCTTCAACGTTATGGCACAAGAGGCTTAGCCACATCAGCGAGAAATGACTTAATGTTTTAGCTAAGAAGAAATTATTGTCAAATTTCAAAAGTGCTAAATTAGAAAAGTGTGAGCACTGTTTTGCTGGTAAACAAAATAGAGTTTTCCTTAAGTCATACCCTCCTTCGAGAAAGACAGAGTTGCTTGAGTTGGTGCACTCTGATTTATGTGGTCCAATGAAGGCAAGGACATTGGATGGTGCATTCTACTTTGTCACTTTTATTGTCGACTGCTTCAGAAAACTTTGAGTTTATGTCTTGAATACTAAAGACCAAGTGTTAGGTGTCTTCAAGAAGTTTCAGGCCTCAGTTGAAAGAGAAACTGGAAAGGAACTGAAATGTATTCGTACTGATAATGGTGGTGAATATTGTGGACCATTTGATGAATACTGCAAGCATCAAGGTATTAGACACCAGAAGACTCCTCCTAAGACTCCTCAACTTAATGGTTTGGCTGAGAGGATGAACAGGACCTTAATGGAAAGAGTTAGATGTTTGCTTTCAGAAGCAAAGTTGCCGAACTCATTTTGGGGTGAGGCTTTATTGACCGTTGCACATGTTATTAATATATCTCCTACTGTTGCTTTGCAAAGTGATGTTCCAAATAGAGTTTGGTATGGAAAAGATGTTTCCTATGATCATTAAAGAGTATTTGGTTGCAAAGCTTTTGTACATGTGCCAAAAATTGAGAGGTCAAAGTTAGATGCCAAGACAAGGCAGTGCATCTTCATTGGATATGGCCTTGATGAATTTGGTTACAGGCTATATGATCCAATTGAGAAGAAACTTGTGAGAAGCCATGATATTATTTTCATGGAGAATCAAACTATTGGAGATATTGACAAAGCGGAGAAGCTAGAATCTTCAAGTTTTGATGGTATAGTTCATCATGATGAAGTTCCTCACACAAGTATGCATGATGTTATTGGGCTTGATAATAATGGTGATGCCCAGAATCATGTATCGAATCAACACATTGATGTTGATAACAACAATGATGTTGTTATTGATGATCCTCTTGCTCATGAAGTTGTGGACGAATCAAATATTCCGATTAGGAGGTCCACAAGACAGTGGGTTCCTTCCTCTTGTTATTCCCCCAATGAGTATGTATTACTCACCGACGGGGGAGAACCTGAATGTTATGAGGAGGCCATGGAAGATGAACACAAGGATCAATAGATTGAAGCCATGCAAGATGAGATGAAGTCTCTGCATGAGAACCACACTTATGAGTTGGTAAACTTGCCCAAGGGCATAAGAGCTTTAAAGAACAAGTGGGTGTTCAAAGTTAAAGTTGAAGAACACAACTTGAAGCCCAAATACAAAGTTAGATTGGTTGTTAAGGGATTTGGTCAAAGGAAGGGTATTGACTTTGACGAAATATTTTCTCCTATCGTAAAAATGTCCTCGATTCGTACAGTTCTAGGTTTGGCTGCTAGTCTTAATTTAGAGATTGAGAAGATGGATGTGAAGACGACTTTCCTTCACGGTGACCTAGAAGAAGAAATTTATATAGAACAACCTGAGGGCTTCAAAGTAGAAGGTAAAGAAAATTTTGTGTGCAAACTCAGAAAGAGTCTTTATGGCTTAAAGCAAGCTCCAAGAAAGTGGTACAAGAAGTTTGAATCTGTTATTGGGGAGCAAGGATATAAGAAGACTTCTTCAGATCATTGTGTATTTGTACAACAATTTTCTGACGATGATTTTATCATCCTTTTGCTGTTGTGGATGATATGTTGATTGTGGGCAAGAATACTTCCAAGATTGACGAGTTGAAGAACGAGTTGCGTAAGTCTTTTGCTATGAAAGACTAGCAAAAGACTTGGGTCATGCCAAGCAAATTTTGGGCATGAGAATTACTCGTCTCAGAGATGAAAGGAAGATTTATTTGTCACAGAAAAAGTACATTGAACGTGTACTAGAGCGCTTCAATATGAAGAATGCCAAGCCTATTATTACACCTCTTGCTGGTCATATGAAGTTGAGCAAGAAGATGTGTCCTACAACTAGGGAGGAAAAAGAGAGCATGGCCAAAGTTCCATATTCCTCTGTTGTCAGAAGTCTAATGTATGCAGTGGTATGTACTAGACCTGATATTGCTCACGCAGTTGGTGTTGTCAGCAGATTTCTGGACAATCTGGGAAAAGAGCATTGGGAAGTTGTGAAGTGGATACTCAGGTATCTTAGAGGAAGCTCAGATGAATGCTTGTGTTTTGGAGCATCAGATCCAATCTTAAAGGGCTACACAGATGTTGATATGCCAGGTGACCTTGATAACAGAAAATCCACTACTGGATATTTGTTTATTTTTTCAGGGGAAGCTATATCATGGCAGTCGAAGTTGCAGAAGTGTGTTGTACTATCTACAATTAAAGCTGAGTATATTGCGGCTACTGAAGCCGACAAGGAGTTGATATGGCTAAAGTGATTTCTTCAAGAGCTTGGTTTGCATCAGATGGAGTATATTGTCTATTGTGACAGCCAGAGTGCAATAGACTTGAGTAAGAACTTCATGTACCATGCAAGGATGAAACACATCGACGTGAGATATCATTGGATTCGTGAGAAAGTGGAGAGTGAATCATTTCACGTCAAAAAGATCCACACAAGTGAAAATCCTGCAGATATGCTGAACAAGACAATATTGAAAGACAAGTTCGAGTTATGCAAAGAACTTGTGGGTATGAGCTCTCTCTAACAAAGAGGAAGATACCTCCTTCTAGTGCATGGGACTGGAGGGGGAGATTTGTGAGGTCCATCCCGTGTTCTTTATATTAGTCAATTTTTGCTACTCAAGTGCTACAAGTAATTGTTAAAAAGGAATAGCGATAAGAGTTGGAAAAATAATTGGTGGTTGGAAAATTGGTAAGATTTGCAACCCTTTGGACTTTGCTACATTTGCCTATGTCATTAGTGACATAGGCATGGTTTTTTCCTTCTATAAATAGAGCATTCTTGCTCATTTGTAGAACACACCAAGTTAGAGAGAAAAAATATATTTTGAGAGCAAAGTGAAGTATTCCATAGACTATACAAGAAAAATAGTCTGCGAAGAAAAAAAATAGAGTGTGAGCGATATTTTAGTAAGGTGTAAATCAAAAAAGTGTTATTTCTTTTGAGAGTGTTATTTCTTTTGAGTGTGTTATAGTCACTTTGAATATTGTATTCGTGACTACACAGTGTAAAAATTTCTTGCTATAGTGATATCAGTTGCTCATCTTGGCCCGTGGTTTTTTCTCTTATTTAAAAGGGTTTCCACGTAAAATTCTTGGTGTCATTATTTTCCCATTTTATTTCCATTATTTTGACCATATATATTTTTGTGTTGGTCCGTGTTTTCCCAACAGAACTGTTGTGTTCTTTTTTGAGGATGAGCTATAGACAGATAGACAGATGGATAGACTCTTTAGCAGTGACAATTTTATCTCCGGATTGATTGTCACCTTCTTGGTCTCCCCCTCCTAAAAACAACGAGCTTCCATTTTAATTTGGACTTAACCATATATGAGTGAGAGTAAGTGCATGTTGATAAAAATTTAGAATTGGAAAATAACATTGGTCATGCGAAGGTGACGATAAAAATTTAGAATTGGAAAGGACATAGAAAACTCACAATTTTGAAGAACCACGTTACAAGGCAAGACATTTTTTCAAGCCCTAACACAGAACAAATGAATGTGGCAACTGCAATCAAAATGAACTCACATTAAAAGAATCTATGAAGATTCGCAATAAAATTTCATTTTGTGTTGAGTTATTATAAGTCAACCAAATATTTGAGCAACACTTGAGGGAATGGTAGAAGAAAACTATATCAAGGAATAAAATTTGTAGTTGATAATATATAAACCATAAAAGAAAGTGATCAACTAGCAATACTATTACACTCATTCATTAAAAAGGTTCTTAACATATGTGTGACAATGTAAACTTTATATTGAAATGTTCTTACATTAGTTTAATGAAATATGTCATTAACAACCGCACGAAGCACGAAAAAATTACCTAGTATATATATATAATAGAGAACCCTCAACCCGGTGAGGCGGAACTCTCTAAGGGCTACAACACAATTTATTTATTTTCTATTTTTAACTTCATATATACAGAAGGCCAAAAGCTATGACTTTACTATACAGTCATCACTTTTGGAAAAAAAAAACAATTGTTTCCTAATCCCTAAAACGTTTAAATGATTCCTCCTTCCCAAAATACAGTTGTTCCTTGTGGTTTTGGACACTTGAAAAGTATCTTATCATTTAGCCTATGTTTTGCTCAAGTTGAGTCTAAACATTACTCCCTCCCTTTCTTTTTATATGTCATCCCTTTTTATAAATAGTTGAACTTATCATTTTATAAAATCAATGCATAAATTATCATATTATTCCTTTTTTACCCTTGTGAGTTATTAGCCTTGAAAATATATATTTGACCAACTTAGAAAAGTTAAGTAAATGATTCATGTTTATTGGTTAAATTAATTAATCAAATTCATTGATTGAAAACTTGAGTTCCAAAAAAATTAAATAGGAATAGAATAGTAAACTTACTTAGTTTCTTAATGCACGTGAAATCCAAAATAGCAACATATAAATAGAAACCAAGGAAGTAGATATATGTGTCTGTTACCATTTTAACAAATAAAAATGAGGGCATAACCTTTTTTTTTTGTCTTCTGCTTCCTTATACTGTTATACATTAAAAAGGATTTATTTTATTTCTAAACATGATACCATCTTCATTTTCTAAAATAACTATTTGCAATTTAGTTTTCTACATTACTAATAATGGACTTATTTTACTGACACTAAGAATGATATGTATAAAAATATCAAATTCAAGTCTACTTTGGTATGTTATATTATTTATTGTACCTTCACGTCATCATAATATTCAGTCAAGAGTCGCTATAATAATTTTGAAAGGAAATGTTAGAAAAAAAAATTGAAAAATTATATTAAGTTATTTAACCGTATAAAAACATAAAATTGACATTAAATAATAAACATCAATTATAATAGTCAAATTAATCTCACAACATATTGTTAAGTTTTTGCTCTAGTCTTTACAATTAAGAGCCCTTGTCCCAAAATATAAACGTAGGGCAAAACCTCCCTTCGAATAATTCAAGCGTAAATAGAAGATATTACGTTTCGTCACACACTTGTTTGGATACTATCTCCCTTTCTATTTACATTCATTTCCACATAATTTCTGCTTCTTCAATTCTTTCTCTGAAAAAAACTCTCTCTCTCTCCACAGCCCCTCATGTTCTGGTGTCCTTCTCCCACCAAAAAAAAAAAGAAAAAAAAAACTTATAGAAAATAATATCTGACATGGGAGAATCTACTAAGTCGCCATCATCTGCCTCGAAATATTATGGAATTTTAGAAATTCCAAAATCAGCATCCCTCAAAGATATTTGCAAAGCGTACAAACATCTTGTTAAGAAATGGCATCCTGATAGAAATAAATCCAATCAAGCTGAAGCTGTAGACAAGTTTCGATCCATCAATGAAGCTTATAGGGTATGTACATGCATAACTTGTCATATACTATTATTTATCATTTATCAATCCATGTTGTGAGCGTAATATTTTTGAACTAAAACATTCAAAATTTAAAATTTAAAAATATAAATATAGTATGTTGTTAGAATTTTAAAATATAGTTACTTGTTTACAAATGTGATTCCAGGTTCTTAGCAAGAAAAAGAGAGAGGAAGCAGACTTATTTAAAAGTGATGCAGCAAAAACACCTAAAAAAAATTCAAGAGATGAGGAGGAGGATGAGTTACAAATTTCAAGTCCCACACTCCTTTCAAGAACAACGAGTCGAATCAGCCCAACGGTAGATTTTTACACGTCCATGCCAGCATGTTTTACGATGAATGGAACCAACACTCCCACAACCCCTGGCACCCCTGTATCAGATCAACCTCCAAATTACCTTTCCAAAGTTGCTAGCAAGCCTATCATTTTTTCTCAGTCTACTTCTCGGAGAAAACCTCAACCAATTGAGAAGAAATTGGAATGTACACTTGAGGAATTGTGCAATGGATGCGTCAAGAAGGTCATAATAACAAGAGATGTTGTTGCAACAACAGGGTACATATACTATATTCTACATTTTTGTTTCCTTTCAGATGAAATTAAAATTTCAATTTTGTTCCTTTGAGGATCAATAAGCATTATGAACTAGTATAACACTAGAGGCGGACCCACACCTTTAGGAAGGGGCACTCGCTAACTATGTATATATATGTAAATCTATTTTTAGAAACTGACACAAACTAAGATATAGTAAACAGTGCACCCATAAAAAGCATAGGAGAAACCACATGGTTCAAATCCATATATAAAACCATGAGCTAAGGTAATCCTGGCTGTATGTATAACACTAAATAGAAACATAATGATATTTTGTAACTTGCAGGCTAATTGTTAAAGAGGAAGAAGTCGTAACGATAATGGTGAAGCCAGGATGGAAGAGAGGAACAAAAATTACTTTTGAAGGTAAAGGGGATGAGAGAGCAGGAGATATAATATTCTCAATTGATGAGAAAACGCATCCACTATACAAAAGAGAAGGAGATGACTTACTTCTTGGAGTTGAAGTCCCTCTAGTACAAGCTCTCACAGGGTGTACAATCACTGTACCTCTTTTGGGCGGAGACGAAGTAATGACTATGTCATTTGATGATGAAATCATTCATCCAGGATTTGAGAAAGTCATACCAGGCCAAGGCATGCCTAAACCTAAACAGGAAAGTACAAATAGAGGAGACCTTGTACTTCAGTTTCTTATCCAATTTCCTTTAGAATTGAGTGAGGAACAAAAGTCTGAGGTTGTTAGTATACTTGAGAATCATTCATAGTTTTCGGGTTCTTCTTCATAATTATGTAAATTGCTTGTATTCTTAGAACTTTTTAATGGAGTTTTTGTGTCTTACAAGTGAAAATCAAATGTCATGTTTGCCATTACAAAAATTTACTTAAAAGGAGAAAAAGTTAGTGTTGTTAGTAAAAAAGGATACTCTTCCTTCTAGAAAGGTTTACTCTTAACAATACTTAAGTAGTGTAACGTGTCTAAAGTCTATCATTGGTATCGAGGATAATTGGTGTCATACTGAAAGTCATTGTTAGTATGCATTGACTAGAAAAAGGGATTGGACCAAGAGAAGAAGGTACTCTAAATGTTGTATGAACCTTGCATTATTGAAATGCTAGTGGTCTAGGATACACCAATGGAGCATGTTGCAAATTTGCACATTATAATAGGTACCATTCTAGCATCCATATGGCATTGAATGTTGAGAACAAAAGATGTAGCCTCCATTAAACTGTTGTCGAGGAATCATAATGTTGAAGAATTCACTTGGGAATCTGAACACTCTATGAGTTCCAAATATGCACACTTGCTTCAAGAGCATATAGAAGGTTTATTTATCTATCTATCTGATTTACACCTGTTGTTCATCTTGTATTTCTAAGATACTTAGAACAAAAACTTTGAAAAACTTGGTAAAAAACAACAAAGTTTAAAGAGTATTTTCAATACTAGAAAATTAAAACTAGTAGAGAAAATAGAATCAGAACCAGATTAGAAACAATATACAAAATATTTTTCTCAAAGAAGAAAATTGAGTCCATTGAATGCATAGTGTTCCTTTAAGGAAATTATTCCCCTCAAGTACCAAAGGTTAATGGAATATATCCTCCCAGGATAGAACGATCTTACTCACCGGTGTATCGGTACCTATACCCATGGTGTCAGCGAACCACTCAACAGCAGTAAAGTACACTTAGAATACTAGATTTAGTATAGAAGAAGAAGTCCAGAAAACTAGTTTTTTTATAATGAGAGGTAATCCTTCTATTTATAGACAACAAAAGGTAGTGTGAATAGATGTTTATTGTGCTTTATCGGAAGGTCAATCCTTCGGAAAGGTCACAACCTTTCATAAAAGTCACAACTTTTCAAACCAACCTATAGGAGATCTACACCTCCTACCATAAAGAGCCTCAAATGGAGTCATACCAACACTTGAATGATAGTTATTATTATAAGCAAATTCAATCAAAGGCAAATGATCATCCTAATTACCCTTGAAGGCAATCACACAATCTCTCAACATATTTTCCAAAGTCTGAATAGTATGCTCTGCTTGCCCATCAATTTTAGGATGTACTAAGTTTGACACTAGTACCAAGACCTTTTTGGAAAGACTTCCAAAATTGAGAGGTAATTAGGTACCGTGATTGAAGATAATGGATAGGGGCACTCCATGCAACCTAATCATTTCCATTAGATTCAACTTAGCATAAGCTTTCACCAAATAAAAATTTGAGGATATGTTGTATTGCGGCTAATACATGCCTAATAATGCCCTAAAAAACTTATTTTCTTATCAAATATAGATATTCCATTAAAGAGTATATGCTTTAATTTGTGATACTGCAGAAATAAGGTGATGAAATTTTTTTGTTCCCACTTTTAGTAATATATATATGATATATGATATGATATGAGGATTCATAGGAGGGAACAAATCAAAAAGGATTTTTATGAAACAGGTAAGGAGATATGAAAAAGCCTTAGGTTAAAAAGTCAACAATGAAAAATGTTTCTTTGTCACGGCTAAAAAACTCCATAAGCACGATTAATAGGATGAGAAAAGCTTCAAGTTTTATCAACAAACGATTCCCTTTTACTGTGGATCTCTCTGGAGTTATCATAAATTATCTAGCTTATGTTGATGATATTGTTATATTCATTGGAGGGAATAATAAATCAATCGGGATTACCATGAAGCAGGAGATATGAAAAAGCCTCAGGTCAAAAAATCAACAACAAAAAAAGCTTCTTTGTCACTGCTAAAAAAATTCCATAAGCAGGATCAACAGGATGAGAAAAGCTTCAAATTCATTTACAATATTAATATTGGGACTCTAAAATTCTTTCAAAATATCCTTTCTCACTTGGAGGCTTCTTCAAAAGAAACTCCCTTTCTATGACACTATGGACATGTTTGGTACTAACCATTTTATTGAGTGTGATTGTTGTAGATTAGCACAGACATATACTATACACCATATTTTTATTGACGCCAACAAATCATGGAGCAGAATAGGCGATCCATTAGGAATTTGACATCAAAAGGACTCGATCTTCACAATTTTCATTAGATGGTGGAGGATACAACCTTGCAACAAAATTCGTGGAATGATCCTCCAAATTGCTCCTATTTATATAGGCTGGGAAATTTTGAAACTAATCGAGGACATCACGTAGATATGTTAAAACAAAGAAACTTTCAATAAAATAGAATGAAACATTAAGGACTTTGGGAAATTAAATTTGTTGTTTCTAGACTCTATGACAAGCTTGACTTCAATTTCAAATGGTACGACTTGTGTACAGTGATCGAGAAATTAAGACCTATCAAATTAACTGTAAAACAAGTTCGATTGTGAGAATGGGGAAGCAGGCATTGGAGGGATAGTTAGAGACAAAAATGGTTATGCTATGATGGTTTTTTCTATACATGTTCAATGTAACAGTAACAATATGGTTGAAGCTCTTGTGGCGGAGTTTGGAGGAAAATGATGCAGCCAAAATGGACACACTGATTTTGATCTTGAACTTTAATTCTGGTAATTGTTAATATGTTGATCAAAAAGCATACTACCAACCTGATCAGGCTTAAACAGATTATTGAGCAAACCATCAAGATTATGGAACATTGCAATGTTAGAATCAACCATATTTTGAGGGTAGCAGACTGTTTGGTTACGCTAGCTTCAGAAACTGAATAACATACGTACTTCAACAATTTTCAGCAGCTCCGATCCCTAGACATGTTAAGGGACCATATATATCAACTTGATAAATGGAAACTTCCTAGTTTTAGAACTAGTATGTATGATAAAGCTAATTTTTTTGTTAGTTGATGTAAATGTGGATGTAGAAGGAGTGAGAGTATGTTTTTGTAGACAATCTCTAGAGAATTCAGAAAAAAATGACTGGTTAATATATTGCATGAAAGAAAGGGATGCTAGAGGTGAAAAGGAGTGACATATGTTGGGATTTGAAAAGGAATTGTCACATTTGGTTCTAATGCCTCAAAATAAAGATTTTAAATTATTCTAGTCGTCATTTTTTATTGACCAATAAAAGTTTCTAAATTATATTGCGGTCTCTAATTAGCCAAATGATTTAGAAGTTAAACATATAAAAGTAGTAATGCCTATTATTGTTAAGAGTGTAGATTAAGTGATTAGTTCCCTCATTTTAGGAGGAATATGAGGACGCAAAGACGACTCTTTGTTTACTTGTAAAAACTATTATCATGCGCCAATTTTTCCCTTTGCTTTGAGAATCCTCTCCCTGCCATTCTCCTAAAGGTATAATCTTCTTTCTTTTCTCCTTTCTCTCTTAAGCTAATTTCTTCCCCTTTCTCTATCTCACATAAATATATTCCATACCTTTTACAATAATAACATCTTTTCATACATTCATGATTTACATACATGTTTATACAGAGAACAATATTATATGTGTTATGTTGTTCTTAAAATGATTTTAAAAAAAATTCTTTTCTTTTGTTGTAAAAGTTTCTTATTTTGATCTTTAATGAACAGGGTTCATTGTTTGGGAGAACGGCAGGGTTTAAACGACGTGTTTTGACATAAAGTGTGATCATCAAGACTTTATAAAAATGTCTTCATCATCTAAGGATGATCAATCATCCAATACACCATCTTCGGATTCTTCATCAAATTCACCATCATCATCTTCTTCGAATTCTCCACCGTCTGGCTCATCCTCAAATTCTTCGCCATCCCAAGACAATTCATCTTCATCCAATGATTCAAAATCCCAATCTCCTCCTCAAAGTAATTCATCATCTTCTTCGCCATCAGGGGATAATAATAACTCGTCTCCTTCCGGTGGTAACAACAACAATAATGACAACAACAACAATAACAAGGACAACAACAACAATAATGGTAACAACAACAACAACAATGATGGTAACAACAACAACAATGGTAACAATGATAACGACAACAATAACAACAACGGTAACAATAAGAATGACAATAACAACAATAATGGTGGGAACAATAACAACAACAATAATGGTGGTAACAATAATAATAACAACAACAACAATGGTGGTAACAACAATAATGGTAACAAATCTTCACCACCAGGAAAATCGTCAAATTCAAATGGAGGTTCATCACCTCCTCCACCCCCACCACCACCACCTCCTCCACCACCTCCTCCTTCTCCTTTTTCTCCCAACTCCGGGTTTCTTTCTCCTCCAAAGCATAAGCCACCACCAAGCAAGTCCTTAGATAATAATAATAACAACAAGCCTAATGATAACGGAACAGCCATCATTGTAGGAGTTGCTGCTGCAGGAGGTCTATTACTTCTTGTCATGTTAGTTTTTCTTATATCATGTTGTAAACGCAAAAGGAGAAGGCCACGCGACCAAATGGGCTACTACAGGGACAATTCTCATGGAGGCAATAGTATGTTCTTTCTTCTCTTAACTTATACTGTATGTTTTATGTTGAGCATACTGTTTTCAAATAGAATTAGCTTCAAATGCAGTAGCTATGAAGAGAACTGGTAAATGTGCAGAGTAGTGAATATGTTTAGGTTTAAATAGTGTTAGTATTGAGAATGTATATATGGTGCAGGTACTGACTACTATAACAGTGGACCATATGGGAATTGGCACAACAACAACAATATTCAATCAACGGATCATATGGTGAAAATGCCTAATCCACAAGCACCGAGTACTAACGTAAGTTCAGAACTGAGTTGGCCAATAGCACCTCCACCACCACCACCAATGATGAGTAGCAGTGAATTAAGCTCTGCTGCTTTCTCTGGTCCGCAACAACCTCCATTGCCACCCCCACACCCATCAATGGCTCTTGGTTTTAACCAAAGTAGTTTTACATACGATGACTTATCTACCGCAACTGGAGGATTTGTTAAGTCTAATCTATTGGGACAAGGTGGTTTTGGCTTTGTACATAAAGGGGTCTTGCCTAATGGTAAGGATATAGCTGTCAAAAGTCTAAAAGCTAATAGTGGACAAGGTGAACGAGAATTTCAAGCTGAAGTTGAAATTATTAGTCGTGTACATCATCGACATCTTGTCTCTTTAGTCGGTTATTGCATTGCTGGATCTCAAAGGTTGTTGGTATATGAGTTTGTTCCTAATGGCACTCTTGAGTATCACCTTCATGGTATTAACTTAATTTCCTTTTTTTTTATCTAAATACTCATTCTACATATGTCGTATTTAACTCATCGATCCCTTAATTAATTAGGAACTGGTCGCCCTGTTATGGACTTCCCTACTAGGCTTAAAATTGCATTAGGATCTGCCAAAGGCTTCGCGTACCTTCATGAAGATTGTAAGTTCATATATACTATTCTCATGTCTATATATTCTCATCAAAAATTAAACTTCTATTTCATATATAAATTACAGGCCACCCTCGTATTATTCACAGAGACATTAAAGCTGCTAATATTTTACTGGACCATAACTGTGAAGCTAAGGTATTTGGTAAAAATAGTTGAAACATTAAGCAAATTGATTCCTCATTCAGGATTCTAACAAAGTTTATTATTACTCCCTTTGTAAGGTTGCTGATTTTGGATTAGCTAAACTTTCCAACGACACTAATACACATGTTTCTACGCGTATCATGGGCACTTTTGGGTGAGTTTAGTTTGATAATTCTTCAAATATATCCAATGGATTTGCATTAATCGAAAGAGTATATTTATTTGTGTAGGTACTTAGCACCAGAATACGCTTCAAGTGGCAAGCTAACTGAAAAGTCTGACGTCTATTCTTATGGTGTTATGCTGTTGGAACTTATAACTGGGCGTCGTCCTATAGACATCAGCAGTGATGATGATACTTTAGTGGAATGGGTATACCATGATGATTACTTTACATCTTCAAAATTAATTCAGTAGGACATCGATCAGATTATTTAAACATATATGTGCAGGCTAGGCCAATTCTGATTCGTGCAACAGAGGGTGGAAACTACGATGAATTAATAGATCCACGTTTGGAAGGAAATTTTGATGCCCAAGAGATGCTATGTATGGTAGCTTGTGCTGCTGCATCCATCAGACATTCAGCAAGAAGACGTCCCAAAATGAGTCAGGTTAATTTCTTCTTAATATTTGTCAAAAGCTTTTCCTAATTCACAAATTTAAAAAGTATAGTGGTCCAGCGACTGACATATATATATATATATATAAATGTTGTAGATTGTACGTGCTTTAGAAGGTGATGTGTCTCTGGATGATTTAAATGAGGGAATGAAGAAGTCCCCGAGTACTGCAATGTTTGGTTCTAGTGAAAGTTCTGAATATGATGGAGGTTCATATGACCTTAAGAAATTCAAGAAATCTGGAATGTCAAGTCAAGAATTCACAAGCAGCGAACATGGTACCGGTGAATTTGTCCATTCCGGTGGTGAATCTCAAGAACATGGGCAGAAAAGGCACACCCCTTAAGGAAAATGGATCATACCTTCAACTTCTGATGGATCTATAAGTAATAATTACACACATTTGTTGGGCTTACAAGGATGCTTTAGGCATTAAAAACTAGTTTTATGGGGGAAATATAATAATGTATTTAAACAACAATTGTGAAGCTTTATTAGAGATTTGAATACGGGTTGTAAAGAGTATCACATCCTCCTAACCATTCTGTGGTTGGCTTTGGTTGTCAGTTGAATCATTTAGTTTTGTTCGACTTTGGAAGTTGGGATATATACTAATTCTGAATTGTTTTCAATATATTTCGTCAATGCATCTGATAATTACTAATCTTTTCTTTGTTTACTTTTCATTAATTATATGTAGGTTTTTACTAAAACCTATTTTTGTAGTTCTTTTATTTCACATTTTATTAAACAGCTTAGACCATTTCCTTTCTATAGCTTTTGTCAATCCCAATTATGTACCTAAACAAAGAACTAAGCGGTGTTGTAAATATGAACTGAATACAAGTGTCCTTAGCCCGAAACTCGATATACGATCCCCTTAAGGTTAGGGGCATTCAAAAGCATCTATGGTCCCTCCGAGGCATCCAGCCAACACCCTTTCAAGTGATAAAAGTACATCACACGTTTTGATCAACTTTGCTCATGAATTCGCATTCGACGAATTCTATATTTATTGGGGAAGGTTTTAATTCTTTCCGCAACTTGGATCGCAATAGAAAACTCATTGAAAAGGGGAAGTCACAAACAAATTCTAACGGGTGATGAAGAGTTTTCTGAGCCATGATCACATCCTTTGAGGATGAGACTGAATTACAAAAAGAAGGGTGTTATTTGCTGAAGAGTTCCCTAGCTAGAGGGTCTAATTGTTTTTTAATCTGAATTATTATATAAAAATACAATGTATATCTTGCCCTTAACCCAATAGATACAATTGCTTATCATTCCCTACTACTTCTCAATTTCCATCAAGTGTTGTCTTATTTCCCAAGCCACTAATTAATCCTCCTTTTTGAAGTTCTCATAGATATTTCTATTATCGAGAAGCCTACAAAAGTAAGAATGGAAAGAAGAAAAGAAAACTCCATAGGTTGGATTACTCATGTGTCCAAGGGACAAATCCTATTAGAAATGGATGGTGTGAGCTTTTCAAATGCTCGATAAGCCGCTACATTAGCTATGCATAAACTTTGTTCATAACCAAATATGTTCACTGGTCATAAGCTTATTAATCTAACCGGAATTTGTACTTCCAATTCGATTCCACCGGATTGAAAGATCCATCAATAACTGTGATCTCTTTCTTTGAAAAGAAATTGCATAAATCCTACTTTTTTTATCATATGCTTTCTGTTGGTCAACAACAAACTCAATCAATTCATTAACCATTTTTCATGCAAAAAGTAAAATCAAAGCTATATCGAAGTTTCATAACCAAAATCATGCAAAAACAAGAAGATGCACCCCAAAACCTTATTGTGTTCTTTAATATATTTAGCCGCTGCTCCGTCTACAACATCATTCATCGAATATTGAAACCGGCAGACAAAGTTGTCGAGTAATGGAGTAATTTTCCAGTTAGGTTTCCAATTCATACCCTTTTCAAGAGGTATGGATGGAAGATACATTGGTCAAAGCTTCTTTCAAGAAGTTTTCATTTCTCCAAGAACTTCACGGTCACTATCAATATCTGAGTGAGGAGTCGTAATTGATTGGAAAGTGGCTTTCTGCAGTCACTTCACATGTCGGGCTCGTATCCTAAATAAAGGATCAGTATAGTGATATAACATAAACAAGTGATTGCCTCCTCTCAATAAATATTCCTCCCAAAAGATGTCGAACTCATCTTTCAAGTGAAGACGTAGAAAACTGTAACGGTGAAAACGGAGTGCATCCCTTCCCCTTGAGATCACCTTTGTTCTCAAGAGTGAACAATTAACTAAATTGATGACTTCTAAATGTGTAACACTGTGATAGTTCACAATGTTACATCATATGGTCATACATTCTCATCCTCAATAATATTATTTTTTTCTTGTTCCCGATTACATCCCAAGTTGCCAATGATAAAAACCATCAATCCATACTTTTATTCTTTCCTTTGCAATTAGAAAGAGTAATTTCTCAACCTCTTCATTTTGGCAGGTCTTCTTATTAATCTCCAAGTTTAACCATAAATTGCAGGAAGTCATGATCTTTGAAAGAATTGTATCAACGCGAGATTGCCATGAGAGTACTTCTTTCTAATCACTATCCAAGAATTTTGTATCCATATATCACTCTTAATTCAAGAAAAGCCAACCAAAATACATATTTTCAAAAGACTTGATATCACTCTCATTTTTTTTTATAAAGAACGTTTCACAAAACAAGTCTTCAAAAGCTTCAATTATATTGTTTCTTTCAATATACAGAGAATCTACATCTAAATATTTTTTAGACATTTCATAGAGAACCTTGCAAGTATATGATGGCTTGTGGGTAGAAATGAGAAAGATTAGAGAATAGTAAAAACTAACCAGCTTCTTTGGGGAATGTGCCACCGAATCTTTCCACTAATGCTACCACATATTCATTCCAAGTTGGTGGTTGAATGTACTACATTTATTTCATAAAGGATAAATGTCATCGAACAATTTCACCTTCTAACTATATATAGAGCATTAATGCTAATCTTCTCCTCCATGGGAATGTTATCCACATTGCAAGATCTGAGATCTTCTCCAGAAAACTTTAAAAACTCTATTGTTGACCCTCTAGGGTAATGCAAGTTATGATTACTGAAGTTGTTGTGCGATTGCTGCTCTGACTGCCTTCGACCCACTGGTGTCTATCTCCTCTTGTGGATTTTATCTCTCTAATTCGCTCCATTGGTTGTCATTTGTTCCTTAATCTCTAGCACCACTTCATCCATTTTTTGAAGATTTGAAACTTTCTTTGCTAGAGTACCAATTTCCAATAACATTTTTTTCATCATTTCACACAATTCCCTTACTTCACTAGAATAACTCTCTTTGCTTTTACTCATTTTGTCATTGTTGTTGAGGACAGATTGACTTTGATACTTAGCCAAAATGGAGGGATTCTCAAAGGAATCTGAGGTTTTAGCAGCTGAAAGAAATCTTATCGTGCTAACTGCTTCTAACTAATCTAACAACATAACCAACTACTGATATGACAAAGCTATCATTTATCATGCAACAGAAGGGGCTGATAGGGGGGTTGGGGTGGGGTGGGGTAAAATTCTTTTTTTTTTAAAGTATTTTTTTTTATAATAAACAAATTGTTGTTTTTTCCATTTTCTTTTGGGATAGGGGCGGGGCCGGGGTATCATGGCAGGGGTAATAAAAAATAAATTTAATTTGTTAAAAAATATTACTCCCTCCGTTTCAAAAAGAATGACCCTATTTCTTTTTTAGTCTATTTCAAAAAGAATGGCCCCTTTCCTTTTTTGGCAACATTTTAACTTTAACTTTCCACGTGGCATGTTTAAGGCCACAAGATTAAAGGGCAATTTTGTACGTTTGACATAACTTTAATTTAGGACCACAAGATTCAAAAGTCTTCTTTATTTTCTTAAACTCCGTGTCAAGTCAAACTAGGTCATTCTTTTTGAAACGGAGGGAATAGTATTTTCTAGGCGTGAAGGTGGGGGTTGGAGGGTTGGGGGTGATAAAAAAAATATTATTTAAAAAAAAAAAAATTAAAAAGTTTCAATTATTTTTTGTGGAGGTGGTGGGTGAGGAGTGAGGAGTGTTATAAAAGATTTTGCTAGCTTTTAGCAGGGTCTCCATGGATTTTTGAAAAAATTGAGTTAACCCATATAATTGTACTCCCTAGAATCGATTATTAATGTTTTTTTTCTTTTACATAAATGTATAATTATACCCAATAATTAGTAGTGTTTTAATATTATAAAAATAAAGTGAAAAAATATCGAATAGTACCAAATAAGTTTAGGAAATTTTTCGAAAATATACCGCTATTGAAAATATTTACGTTATGTAATTCAATATATAATATTATACAACATTAATGAATCAATCTTGTATAAAGTATATATTATTAGAGTATATAAAAGGTGTTTATACACAAAAAAGAATTAAATCGTATGTTGTACACAAACCATGAATTACGTGGCCTAAATATTTTTTAAAATAGACATAGAAGATTGCTTTCCCAAAAAATTATCTGTAAGATAAATATTTTATATGTTAAATTTTAAAATAATGAAACATTAATTTTTGGAAAAATTGGCCAACAGATACTTATCAATGAAAGTTCCAACTTCGAGACTTATTATGTTACTCTCCTATTGAAACTAAATTAATTTTAGTATCTTGAATAGTAAGCTATAAGGTGTTTAACGATGACTAGCAACTTACAAGTTCTTAGCCCTCTATCTTTCCTCTCATATTATTTAAAGGAAAAATTGTATAAAATAGTAAATTATTAGTTCAAATTAAATGTTATAACCATAGTTTGATTTAATTGTAATCCATAGCAAATTGTTGTCATTTCGCCTCTCTCCCTGAATTTCTCGCTCACCACTCTCGTTTCTCGCTGGGCAGTCTCTCCTCGCCTCTCTCACTTTATACAAACACAAATGTATAAAATGTGTTTGTGTTTGTATAAAGCGAGAGAAAATTGTATATATACACATATTTTCGTTCCCTTCTCTCCCTCTCCCAGATCTCGCTCGCCACTCTCTCCCAAATATCGCTCGCTACTCTCGCTCGCTACTCTCACTCACCTCTCGCACTTTATACAAACACTAATGTATAAACTGTGTTTGTATTTATATAAAGTGAGAGAAAATTGTTTATACAAATACAAATACATATATTTTCGTCCTATACACTTATGATTATACAAATACAGATCTTTCTCTGCCTAGTTTTCTTTTGTCTTTCTCTCTTTCTCGTTTTATACAAACACAAATTATACAATTGATTATTTTGTATATGTATACCGAAACAGATTATACAATTGCTTCTTTTGTATATGTATAGCGAAATATACATATTAATAGTCAAAGTAAACATAAAGTTTGATATGGAGCGCAATTATGCAAACTATAGCTATAGCATACAAATATGACTTTTATGTTTGCTATATGTGAAAGTTGCTCTTATTTAAATTTCTTTTATTGGATATTTAATTTTAGTAGTTCTTGAGTCTCGTTTTAATCAACTTATTTTCACTCTTCTTATTTATATTTTCTTTATCTTTATTTATATTATTGGGATAATTTCATAGACCTCCCTCCAGGTGTCGCTTTATAATATTCACCTCCCCTGTTGTTTCAAATATTACATATAGCTCCCTTATTTTTTGATTCTTTAGTAACCATTCTTTAAACTTATTGAAAATAATTATAAATTAATTATAATTTGACATATTAACCCATGTTTATATTTTAAAAAAATCCCCAAGAAATTGGGTATGCCCTTCTCCGTCACAATTATTTTCCAGCAACATAACTTTATTCCTCCTAAAAGCAAGAATAGAGCTTCTACATGCTATCATAATTTTTGTATTGATCATTTGAGATCTACGATTTACTCATTACTGATATAATTTTTTTTATTAAAGCCTAATTCAATCTTAAAACATATACATAGGCATTAATCATCTTACTTGATGCTCGCCCTTTTAATTTTTGATGGTTAATATCGTACCACCTAAATTTCAGCATATGGGAAATGTTTTGAAGTATTAGAGGTGAAAGAGAGATGAATTGACTTATCCGCTGCAACCAACAATTATATCATCATTTTAGAACTTACAAATTCTATTGCTTTGAGAAATCAATAACTTTCTCTATTATTTGATCTCTCATGCAAGCATAGATCTAATTTGGGATGATTTTTTCTCTATTTCTTGCATCATTTTTCTTTCTCAACTAGCGAAAATATTTGAGTAAAACAAATTGACCGCTTTCATCAGATTCTCTCTTGGGGAATTCATTTTCACCTTCGATTTGAAAAAATCACCTATGAATTGGTAAAGATGAAAATGAAGATAAAGATGATGAGTTAATGTTCGGTGAAAAGATGGCTTAGCATGAATTAAATCACCACTGAATTAGTTCACTTTATTTGCACACCTTTAATCTTTGTTTGGTAAAAAAATATGTGTATCTATACATAATAGCATTAAGTTATTTGTGTTGGTTTATTTAAATTATTATTAAATAAGTCATATACAATATGTGTTAATAGGAAGAAATTAGTATAAAAAGGGGCAAATGTGTCAAATTATAATTATTTATATTTATTTTAAATAGATTTAAAGAATGATTATCAAAAAATTAAAATAAAGAAGATAGACGCAATATTTTAAACTACATGGGATGTGAGTATTATAGAGTGAAACCTAAATGGAGGTCTCTAAAATTATTCCTATATTACTTTACACTATTATAAAATAATAATAATATGTATATCTGTTCTATCACCTTTTATATTTTCTAGATTCATCTAAATAATAAAAATGTCTAGAAAATTCTTATAAGAGTTCTACAAAATATGTGTAGTATCATGTACTAACTTTTACTATTAACTCAAATTTTAAAAAGAATACTAAAAATAAACTATTATCAAAGATAAATCGAAATAATGAGAGGCACAACTTGTACTAGTTGTATGAGGAATTATTTTATCGGCAAGGGCCAAATATACCCCTGTACTATATAGAATAGTTTAAATATACCCCTACTTATATTTTCGGGCTAAATATACCCTTCCCGCTATACTTTCGGGTTAAATATACCCCTTCCGTTATACTTTCGGACTAAATATACCCTTATGAGAACACGTGGACGAGTAACGACTGAGATTAAATGAACTATTGAATTTAAAATAAATTAAATTCGGATATAACCCACCCCGCCCCAATAACTTAATCCAACCTAATATGTAACATTGACAAGCTTGTTGTAACACCAAGTGTTCTTTGAAAATTTTATTAAAAAATTCAGCTAGGAAACTCATAGGAACTCAAGAATACAGAAAAATCTATGTGCTCTATGACATGGGCTATTCAAAACGGGAAGCGCTAAAAAGATATCTAGAAAAATTATCAATTATCATGAATTTGATAGAGCAAAAAATGGACTTGCCACAGCCTTATCATGCCTTCTTCTTCTTGGACTCGAGCATGACGTATCCAATACAGATGCACAAGAAGTAGATGAGTGCCACTGCAGCATATACAGGAATGAGAATTGCGTATTCTTGAGGTAGAAAATACTTATGCACGAAATGATCGATGTCAACAAGAGGCAGAATGTGACCCAGACCAAGAAGGTATAATATGTGAAAATGGACAAACTAGTCAATGTTAAAATCAGCCCAACTCAGTCAACTAACTCCATCGAAACTCTTCTGCTTGTGTCGCCTAAAAAGTTCGGATCTTGGTGTTGAAGTTATCTCTTTCAATCTTAATTGCGTTCAACGTCGTGTTCAAAGTATCAACTTTATTTAATCGTAGCCGCATTCAATTGAGAAATCATACCTTTGAGAAAAAATCTTTGCGAAGCAGAGGCTTCAAGTTGCAGACGTTGCTGGAGAGCAAGAACTCAATCGCCCATTGAGTTTTCTTGTTTGAAAGACAAATTGGGTGGGTTAAGTTACATATTAGGTCGGGTTAAGTTATTGGAACGGAGCGGGTTATATCCGAATTTAATTTATTTTAAATTGAATAGTCCATTTAATCTCAGCCGTTCACGTGTCCTCTGTTAGTCATAAGGGTATATTTAGCCCGAAAGTATAACGAAAGAGGTATATTTAGCCCGAAAGTATAACTAGGGGTACATTTAAACTATTTATGTATTTCATATAGTACAAGGGTATATTTGGCCCTTTGCCGCTATTTTATTGTTATTATATTTGAACTCGTGGGACCTACCCTTTGTTTTTCTTCTTTGCCTCCTATTTATCTTTCTTGTTTTTATCTTTCCTCTTTTTTCTCATTTTCTGTTTTTTTTTTCTTAAATTAATTTTGAAACCAATTTAATTACTCTCTCATTTTGCAAATATGAAATTATTATTTTTTTACTTTTTTGTTTTAACCGATTTTTTTTAAAAATATATATATTTTATCATTAAATAAAAAAGGCATAAGCATACAAAAGTTCAAATTAATTCTTTAAGTGGTCACTTATGTCATAAAAATTGATTACTAAAATTATTTATATTCTTTTCTCTCATTTTTCATTTATAGTACACTTTAAAAAATTTCACCTTCATATTTCGTATCATTTTAATTTCTACTTTTAGAATTTATCTAAAAATTATTTTTTACTTTATTTGAAAATTGATGTTTGATCATGAAAATTTAAAATACAACTTTTCAATTTGAAGGTATATTTCAAATTTGAAAAACATATTAGTATAATCTGTTTTTAAACTCATTTTTCACTTTCGATAATATATTTAAGTACATTCAAACATGAATATTAGTTCAAATATTTTTTTATAAATATAAAACATAATTTTATTTTCAACTTTTGCTCCATATATTTCAAATACAGTAAAAAATATATATTTAAATTCTATGGTCAAATGCCAAATAATTTTTAATGTTTAATTTAATAACAAGTGTTTCACTATTCTTATACAACTTTTATATATAAAGTTAGTTGTATTGTATTGGAGATTCATTTTACTAAATTAGTCTTATTAATTACATCTAAAAAATTATGTTAATTATATTAATGGATTAATTACAGAAATCTCACCTTTTAGTTTACTTATTACCATTATCCCTTATAAGTTTTATAAATTTCCAAAATCCCTCATTTTCACGCATCAGATTAGTGTATCTCGCACGTCAGATTAGTGTATTTGCGCATTAGATTAGTGTATCGTGTATAAATTGTACATCAGATTAGTGTATCATGTATAAAATGTAATGTATCTTACTTAACGATTAAAGTATTTCGCGCATCAGATTATTGTATCAGCGCTTATATTATTGTATCTGTTTGAGGGATTTCTATAATTATAAACTTTTAAAGGATAGATTGTAATTTTGCCTTAAAAGTATGTGATTTCTATAATTTGCCCATTATTAATAACTTACGTAGTTATGATAAGAATATTATTTTAAATAAAAGTATTTTTTGGCAAAACAAATAAATAAAAAAATATTTTCATCTATACTGAAAAAATTTGGGGGAGTAACTGAATATAGATTTAAGAAAAACATAAAATTAGAAAAAAGAAGGGAAAGATTAGAGGAGCAGGAAAGAGAAATTAAAGGCAAAGAAGAAAAACCAAAAAATGGGTCCACGGATTAGAATTCCTCATACAACTAGTACTAGTTATACCTCATACATAGTAAAACAAATTCATTCCTTTACTTAATATATAGCACATGACAAGACAGGGTGAGACAAATAAGCTTTTAAAAATTGTTTAGTGTGAGGGGTAAAGTATAATAATCATAGGATAAAATATAGAATTATTTTAATTCACACTTAATTGGAGGTACAAATAGTTCTTAAATTATTTATCTCATTATTTTTTTTTATCATAATGATAAGATAAATTATTTAATCAATAGCTTATCCCGAATTAACTTGTTATCAACCAAACAACCCCTAAAAGATACTCTCTATCCCACTTTATATAATTTACTTTTTTTTAATCAGTTTTAAAGAGAATGACACATTTTTATATTTAGTAATAATTCAACTTTAAAAATACCTATTTACTTTAATGAAATTATTTCTAACAAAACAAATATCTATGACTTATTTTAGATTACAAGTTTTAAAAGTATGTCTTTTTTTCTTAAGCTCCGTATCAAGTTTTCATTAATTACCACTCGCAACTTAAGTTTAACTATAATTATGTGCGTCTCTATCATCTCTTCCTCTCTATTCTCTTATACATGTACAAATACAACTTATGCATATACAAATGCAAATTGATATGATTGTATACAATTTATTTATTGATACGAATTGTATTTCGTTAATACTATTGTATTCATCGATACATATACATAGTTACACACTAATTATATGTATACAATTATGCAGATATATAAATACAATCATTGATATATATGTATATTAGTTGCATATATACAATTAATAGACAGATATACAAATACAATTCGCTTCTCTTCACTCTTTGTCCTCTCTCTTCTCTTTCCCAATCTCACTCGCCTCTTTCCTCCTCTAACATATAACTACGAATCATAATTAACAAATTATAACGATTGAGCCTAATTGAATTTATTTTAATGACTATTTGCAAAATTGATGGAAAAAATAGGATAAGGTACATGAGTCCAAATGTGTACAAGGTTAAAATTTGTCCCGTTTTGCCCCACCACAAGTCCACAATTGTCATTCCTATGAGCAGCCATATTATTTGACGGTTGACCGTTCCGTTCCGTTAGTGAAGACGGTTGGCACGTTTCGTAAATTATTTCTAAATCAGGCCTTGTTTCTTAATCTCATATCCTTCATTATAAATATCAAAAAATGAAAAAGCAACAGCCAGGCTGGGCCAAACATAATAATACACCCTCCACTCACTCTCCTACTCTCACCATCAATGCCGTGTACTCCACTTTCCTTCTCTATTTTTTCTTTACTCATTTCCATTTTACTTTTATCTCATTTCTATTCATTCTTCAAATATCATATTCCTATTTCTTTTTCCACTACTCTTAAAAAACTAGATGGTTTAAAGTCCGTGATACAAAACTAATATAATTTCATATATTTTGTTAGAAAAATTACATAAATTCACAACCTAAGATATCATAATCCACTATCAGATATATACATATTCCCTTTCGTATACATTCATCCCCTTTCGAATACATACTCATCCCCTCTCAGATACATCTCTCCGATGAAGTAGTATATCATTTGCAATGTATCGGAAAATCAAGGTATGTATTCGAGAGCAATGAAAAATTCAAGATTTTTGTACTTGAGGAAACCGGAATAGGATGTAATTAGCCTCCAAATATATGAGATTTTTGTACTTTATACTATTTTTTTTTCCAGTAAACAACTTCAAGAGATTTCTATTTTAAATGTTCATACGACATAAATGCGTCGTTTACAATCCAAATTGAGAAAGTTGAATTCCAAAAAATTCCATGCAGCAAGGAAATAGAGAATTGCGTTAGATTATAAGTTAAAATATTTTGTGTTCGAGAAATATATAAAATGTTGATATCTTTGAAAAAGTTCATCGATCTTCATATATTTTTGCAAGTGGAATCTATTTTCCACAATGTTATTATCTTCTTGTTATAATATTTGGACCATAAGCTTTGCATCTGATAAAATATTAATTATTGATCAACTAATTCATAAAGATCAATCCACATCCTTTCAAATCTCCATTGCTTCAACTTAAGTATAATGTGTTTGTAGTTTGCTTTGTCGATGAATTTTATGATATACTTTATTATTATCTTCGATAAATAGAAATACTTCTATATATTTTAATTTTAATATTGAAAGTATTTATTAAAAAAATGATTTCTAACTCCACAAAACTAAAAAACAACTCATGAAAGCAACTTTATTTCTATATACAATAACAATTATCGTAATGTTATATTCTAAATTTGAAAGTATTTATTAAAAAGTTAATTTCTAATTTCACAACAATAAAAATATCATGAAAGCAAGTTTATTTCTATATACAATAACAATTTTCGTAATGTTATATTCTGAATTACATTAATAATTTTTTTTGATTCTACACTCAAAATATCACGTCGTAAAGAAAACTCTGAGTCTTACCCTCACAAAATAACCAATACACTTGTTTTTCCCTAATTTATTTATTTATGTTTTTTTCTTCCTCTATATTTCTCAACAAAGTCCTTTTCTATTGACATTTTCTTTTGTTGTTGTTCTTTATTTTTTAACTACTCATTTTTCTTTAGTTTGTATTTTAATATTCCTTAGAATTTGAATATTAAACTTTTTCCTTGTCAAATTTTCTCTTGTTAAATAGTTTATCATATTTGATATTAAGAAAATATCCAATATAGAAATAAAAAATTTATAATTTTTTAATCTGTCGATGAATACATTATCAAATTATTAATTTCTTGATTGTCAAACATTGTTCATTCTTTTAGTCACGAAATTTGATATTTTCTTACAATTAATTAAAAAATATTGATACGTCATTTTAAAGACTATTTTAATAATCAAGATACAAATTTAGTGATCATATTATGTAACATAATATTAAAAATATGTTTACGCAATAATTCTTTAAAGTATTTTTAGGAACAAAATAGTAACTATTCAAACACATTTTATTTTAAATTAGTTCAAAATTTTCTTTCTAAAACATGTCAAAACATGCTTAGCATTTATTATTGTTTGTAAGAAGTTAACCAATAGAAACTCTTCATTTTAATACAATTACAAAATTCTTATGGGCTCATAACAAAAGTAAAGACATGTCTGGATTCTTTTAGATTTTTATTTTGACTATTAATTATAGTATTATTTTGCCCTTAAATAATGTTAAATTACTAAAATGTCATTGATCGTCCTTCCCATGACTCTTCTATATAATAGAAATTATTTATAAAATATTATTTTATTAATTCACTCTTTAAAAATTGTATTTAAAATTCCTACAATCTTTTTACACTTTAAAAAAAATTTGACTGTAGAGGTAAAATTAATTATATCTTAATTTTATAGCTTAATAAATAATTTGAGACAATCATTTATAGTAGTAATATGGATAACTAATTTAAATTAACGGAGTCCACTACGACAACATTTTAGAAGAAAGGAAGAACATTGCTTTTCAAAATCATATACTCTCTTTTTGAGAGAATTTTATCGATGGTCATTCAACTTTTTATTTATCACCTAATTTTTTTATTACATAAACACCACTCAATTTTAAGAGTTATAACGTATAAATTGCTTTTCTATTTTATATCACGTATTAAAGTCATCTAACTTTAAAATTTATTAGTTGTTTTATTTTATCACATAAAAGCCATCAATTTAGCATGAGTTAACTAAACAATAAATAACACCTAAATCTTTATATGATGTACTTAGAATATGAATAACACTCCAAAATAGATAGTTAGCTTAATAAAACATATTAAATGTAATAATTAATTTCAGATACCTTCCTCCAATAGATTTATGAAAATCTTGTGTACCACCTTATTTTGATTTCTTTCTAGCAATTTGAAGTCATTCAGTATTAATCAAATTAAGTTCATAGATTTTGTATTTGTCGTTGAATTCTTTGAGTCTCTAAGAATAAATTTTATGTTAATTACAAAAAGTGTTTATGACATTCACTAAACAATTGAGTATATTAATAAAGCAAAATTATTCTATTGTATTATTTACATTAATGATAATGAATTAAAATCAGTATAAAGAAATAAAAAAAAAGATAGTAAATTAATATTATAAACCACAATGATGATTAGTATATGAAGCAAAATATTAATGAACCAAATTTTTGAAATTTTCTCAAATGTAATTAATTTATTTTGAAGTGTTGTGTCCTGTTATTTTTTGGTGTACAATACAAAAATTCAGGTGAAATTTATTTTTTATTTAATTTTTGAAAAATTTGATGACTCTATCTGGCAATTTTTTTAAAAAAATAATAACTTTTGTATAGCAAACTTTAAAATTAGATGATTATTATGTGGTATTAAAGAAAAAAAAAAGGTGTTTTCCGGTATGATAACTCTCAAAATTGACTAACTTATATGTATCAACTAGACATATGTGTCTGTGCTAGTACGGAGCCAATATATATTATTATTTTTATTTTAATTTATGTGATATAGATAGAATTTATAAAATTAATTAAATTTTAATATAATTTTTAGATATTTTAAATTGTTAATTACTTTGTGTTTGCGCAAATTTAATGTGAAGAGGTCCATTAAGATATCCACAATTAAAGTATTTTTCGTCTTGATCACTAATATTTTTTACTCAAAGTGGTACGAGATATAAAAAAATATTACTGACATTCAAAATAATAAAGCTATAACTAAAGAATATAGATTCAAAATTAAAAGTCATAGCTAAAACGGATCTAATAATTTCAAAACAACTATACACTAATTAAATTAAAGTAGAACAAAAGGAATAGTTTTTTTAACTTTATTTTTTGAAACACGTTGAAACAGGCACGTCGACGGAAACGTGCTTGCTTCTGAAGTCTTATCACGACCCGGGAGTACCCCCTAGACGTAACACGACGTACTCGACCCCGAAGGGGTCTCATACAAGCCCTTAGCATAATCATAGTCATAAGATCATAGGAAAATGGTGCGGAATTTAAAACTTTTCTTTACAATCGAAGTCTTTTATAAAAATGATAGAGTCTATACACTATGTCTCAAATCATCTAATTACTTGGAACAAAACTCTTGAATACAACCTTAGGGACATAGCCATTACAACCAAAGTCTAAAACATAAAAGAAAGACAATAAAGGACATGTGGTTGAGCCCTCGAATACAATGAGGACTCACCAATCTTCTTCTTCTTGATCTCCTATGAACTTAGCCACGAGGATGGAACCCAATATCTCCAAAGCCTACACTTATAGAAAATGTAGAAAGATGGGGTTAGCACAAAAAGTACTAAGTATGGAAGTCATGCACAAAATCATTAAAACATGCATAAAAGGGGACATTTCATTTGAAATCATGCTATATGCCATTTTTGAACATCATCTTTGAAATAGTTGGAGAATACAAACCCATAAGACAACTCATACACATTTCATTATAACATGAGAGATATCATTATAATAACAAGCATAGTCTCCAACATCAACACAATACAAATCACAATCTTCACAATACATAGCCTCCAATCATATAATAATACAAAGTCAAATACCAAGATTATCTCATTATGAAGTAATCATCACATAAGCAACCTCTAAGAAAAACTTGTGCAATGTATGGTTGGCATCCCATAATACCAACCCTACTAAGTACTCCTTTGAAGCTACCTTAGGTATGCACTTCATTCTTAGACCCCATTATAAACAATAACCACAAATAAGGAAATAGTCATGTACATTACTTGAATTATAAGGAAAGTCATTCATAACAACTATCTATTCAACACACATGCATACATTCAAATCTCATCATAACACAAAGGAACCATCCCATGATATCCTACTACGTCTACTTGTGCAATGTAAAAGTGAAGTCCCATACCCCCACTCCTACTAAGTAAAACTCATTAAGAAGTCATAGTATAGTTCATGTCTCATTCATTATCTTTCTTATATAGGAAAAATAACATTAACCAACATAGACCATGTGAGCTACATGGAATCCGGTGTTCTACCCCCACACCGAAAAGAGGGTGTCCTACTTGCCTAAGGTAGGACTAACAGGTTTAGATTTTATGTGGATCCACTAGCTAATGACCTATGTGGGCACATGGTTATGGGATAAGGAGATTGCTACTAGAAACCCGGACTTCTAGCGTAAAAGGTTTCCATCTCATGAGACAACCTATATTGAGAAGCCAGACTTGCTAAACGTAGAAGTTTCCTATCTCATTGTTCATATCCTCTCGGTGCTAAGCCTATTTCCATTTAAAAGTCATTAAGCCTTTACTTAGGTTCATGTTCAATAGAGAATGCACTAGGCACTCAAACCAACATTCATCATAATAGCTCAAAGATTCATTAGGTGAGAATGTCCTTTCACTTTCGAATCATCAACATGTGAGTAAACCTTTCATATTACCATTCCTAGTGTTTTCATGAGAATTAGCCTTTCAATCAACACAACAACATCATCATCATCCTAGACAAGTCATACATGAACATGTGTAAAGGGTAAGGGGAGAATATCCTTTCAACAATACCTCAATATACACAATAGTCATAGGATCTTTACCTTTCAAGTGAGTCATAGGTTCACACACAATCTTGTCAACATGCACAAACCTTTATAATATGCTCTTCAAGGGATATGGACCAACTCATCCCAAACATATAACAGTAGCACATTAGGTAAGGAAATACCATGGTCCAACAACTCATCAATACCTTAGTCACATCATAGTCATGTTCATGCATGGGTGTGTGTGTGTGATTGTCTTTCCAATGACATAACAACAACATTATCATAATAGACACTTTATTCACAAAGTATTCATAACCATGCTCATAATATCATAGTCATGCATACACCTGATGTTTGCGTAATCAAGACACAACTTCCAATTCGAGTGTCTACGATCGTACAATAGTAAAGTAACCCAACCAAGGGTTGGGATCGAGTCCCAAGGGAATGGTTTTGAGAATTAATAGAAAAATAAAATTTAGTTCTAATTAGTCATAGCTATAGACATTATCGAATATAAACATACTAAATCTAAAGGGGTTGACGCAAGCGTCAATTATCAATGGGGGTTTTTGTATTAATTAACAACTACAAACAACGAAAATATATGAAAACTAGATAGAGAGACGGGATTCTTGGGATTTGATAGGAATACGGGATAAACTAAACTGTCGGGTACATGTTTTTGATAGTAAATTGTTAAGTATTTGTGACTAGGCTAGACTATAGTGGGGGTAAATTCTCTCTCGAGCAACTTACCCCGAATCGACTCGGTTTCTCTCGAACACCGAGTTGCCGATTTAAGCACAGCCTCCACCTTAGCCCATTCATTTTTTCGAGCTGAATGTGTGGGAGAAAGACTAGGATTCACTCTCTCGAGTTGATTCCATGTCGTCCCAATACCACCGGCTATCAATTTAGTAGTCCTAGTTTTACGACCTCTCTCTCGAGCAAGCCAAAACACTAAGATGAAATCGTATTTGCAACTACGACTCCATTAAGTTCATACACAACTACTAAACGAAATCACATTTAAACAGCAAATAAACCATCAACAAGCAAGACCCAATAGATAATCTAACCCATATTCACAAAATCACACCCCAAGAATTGGGTTTTAGCTAGACATGTAAAAGAGATAAAAATTTATACCAATATCAGCTTCCATCAACTGGTATGAAGGATTAAGTCTTAAAACACGTCAAGAGTGAAGAATCTTAGAGACCTAAGTCCAATTTCTTGGAGTTGAAACCCTTTGAATCTTCAAGGTCTTAGAACAAAGTCTCCAAAACCCTCTAAAACTTAAACTCTCTAAAAAACTGTAAAAAGTTCTAAGAATAATAGTGATATGATGCTAAGCTAGAAATTTAAACAAGTATTTATAGTGTTTGGAAATGAGTTGCGAAGGACCCTTCGGCGAAATTAGTCGGGATTGCTGATACATTCAGTGATCCGTCGTTTGGTCGATTTCATCGCCTTCCTACTTTAGCCTTTAGCCTCTTCGCATTTTGAGTCGTTGGGCGATATGGTACTGTTTGGCGACACACCGACTGCTCCATTTCATCGCCAACTTGACCTTTTCCTTCAAGGCTCAGTGCACTGGAACAAAAGGCGATCTCCAGGCCAATCGGCGACTCGCCAACTGGGCTCGGCGATCTTCAGGCCTTCATTTCTTCGTTCTTTTCAGCCGCCTTGTTTCTTCTTGCCAAGTAGTGTCCATGCTTTGTCTCAAACTCCAAATACCTGAAACTTAAGGATTTTCATGAGATATTGAGACAAATTATGCATTTGAGGACACTAATTCTATCAAAATATAGCCCTAAATGAGTCCAAATTTTGGACTAATCAACACCCCCAACTTAAACTTTTGCTTGTCCTCAAGCAACTCGAGTTCAGCTGTTCAAAAGGGGTGTGTCAAACAGAGTTACACAAGAATCAATCATAAATGCACACAACAAGACTCACTTTACTCGTGCAAAGATTAATTGTGTACTCAAAGATTCAAGTTGTGACTCACCAATATCGAAGAATCTCATGCTCACAATACTTGCTTCAAATGCAAGTTCAAGCTCAACCAAAGTGTTCAAATGCCTTCACACAAAGGATGATTCCATATTCACACAATGGTTCAAAATTTAAAGCTTCAGAATCAAATGCAACGCTCACACTCACAAAGATGAACACAATGCATAATTTCACCCATGGGTTTGCCCGTATTTTCCAATCAACACTTGCTTCAGCTCACTCAAGATCACAAAGGTCTTTCAAGACTTGTAATGGGGCTGAGCGCAAAGGTATGGTCATTTAGGGTTAGTGGCTATGTTGAATAACACTCCTTTTCATCTTCTTTCATCATTCTCATTTATGCACATAAGTTATCCTATTATTCACTTTCCATGGATTGTTTGGGAACCCTTTTTTTTGTATTTTTCAACTTTATTCCACAACTTTTCTTTTTCATTCTTTTTCTTTTTCTCTTTTTTTTTAGTATGGAGGGGTTCCATTTTTCTCAACACCATGAGTTAAATGAGACTTTTTTTGCACTTTTTGACTTTCCCTTTTCTTTTCACCACACCCCCAACTTAGGCTTTTCGCCTAAGTTGGCTATTCAATCAACCACAATTTACGAGGATTAAGGGTAATAGGTCAAGAAAGGTCATGTTGTCATCAAGTTTATTCCAAAGAAAGGTAAGGTTCAAGGGGTGTTCAAAAGAGGTTCATACACTCACAAGATAGGCCACAAAAGAGGTATATGTCAAATTGGCTCACACTCTTCGAAGTTGCCTAAGATCATATCAAGAGATAGCCTTACTTAGTCGACCGGACCAATGGGGCAAATTCTAGGTGTTATCATGCAAGGTTCACAGTAAGCTCATCACACAAGACTTCACACTTTCGCTAGTGTGCGACGATCATCACAAGAGACTCGATTTAATAATTGGCTAGTCACAACGAGATGCAAAGAGTCCACATATTGCCTATGCAACTTCATTTGGCCTCATCGTAGCCGCATATTCATGTTTGTTCGATTATGAGCTCTATTTAAGTCATCGGTATTGATCAAAACCGATACTCAAATTTGCGAAAGAACAGCCACATTCAACACATACAAGAGGTGGTGAATTTTTTTTCAGAAGGGTCAAAATCATTTGCAATTTAAAGCAAAATAATCCACAAGCTCAAACCTTCCACGAAAGCAGTATTAACACAATTATAGCTTACAATGCAAATACATAAACAAAACACAATTCACGAATAGCACACAAAGGTGGGACACACCCCACCACAATTAAAAACAATTTGTCTTCAAATGTAAATAATAAAATATTCAAAATGTAAATTAAAGAAAGACAGAGAGGGAGGTAAATAGGGGATCATGTCTAAGTGGTCGCTCCGTCTGTCTTAGCATCAGTACCCCATGTGTCAGCCTGGACTTGGATAATAGTCCCCGGAGCTACTTCAGAAAGTTCAACGGCAATTGACTTGCTAAAATTGTCCAAGTCATGAGCTGCCAAAAAGGAATGTATAGTTGTGTAGAATCCATGAGTCCACGAAGGGACAGTGGGATCTCGGGGGACAGATCTCTTGCTGGAACTAGGCTTTTTGCCCTTACTTCCCGTCTTGGGAGGATTCGCTTCATTTGTATCTTTCCTGAAATTTTTTGCTCTTATCTGTCGGGATGGCATAATTCTCCCTACAACTTTAGGTCTAGCCATGTCTGCAAAGCTTCGAGGCAAAGTTAGAAAATATTCGACAAATAAAACAAGGACAATCAGCTGCAGACAGACTTGCCAATCCTTTCGGCGAGCAAGGGGTTTCTCGCCAAAGGTTTCAGTGCAGTGGGGGTTCAAGGGGTGTAGACAAAGGGCAAACAAGAAGACTTACGACGATTTGCCGAGTGCTTTTGGCGAACTCATGCTTCTTGCCGAAAGGTTCAGAAACCAACAAAACATATAGCATGAATTAAAGGCGAGATGGGGTCATTAGGCGATCCGCATAGTGGTTCGGCGAACTCGACCCAGCTCGCCAAACTGTCCAACGTGCCTTCATGCAACCCACTTTCTTGAATTCAACCCCGCAACCCCCGAAAACAAAATCAAGGCATGCACAACTCAAATTAGGCTTAGACCCAATGACACTCATGTGTAACCCATGATTTTTCATATCCTTCATGGTACAATTTTCAGAATTAACTATTTAACTCGGTACGGGCAAAATTAGTGAATCTAACAGGCAAACAAATATTTTTAATCCTATCAAAGAGGCCCAACATACATCAATAAGGTAATATCATTGCATTGAGTACAAAATCGATAGAAAGAACTCAGAGTTTGGGAGCCAACCTTTTGTGCTGACTAAAATGGAATTAAATCGTTAGGCAGCAATGTAATCCAAGTTCTTAGCACAAATCAACAACTCAAAATACCCCAAAAATGCAAGAAATGTAAAAACTAGAGTGCGGGTGTGAGTTTGGAAAGATGGGAAGGTGAGGGAAAGGGAATGATTTTGATACTTTTAAACCTTTGGCCTGAAAAATTGTCTAGTTTTTGCCTATTCGACGACATTAGTCAAGATCGCCAAACCATTCGGTGTTTCGCCAAGTAGCCACTTGTCTCACCGAATTTTACAGAACTTCCAGTTATTTTGGGAGTCCAAATGGTGATCTCCGTCGGGATCGCCGACCATGTCGGCGATTCGCCAATAATTTCCTGTGTTCGTCGAGTTTTACAGACTCCAATGTAAGTTGGTCTTGAGTCTAACGGTGGTCTAGTTCGGGGTTGCCGAACCGTTCGATGATTCGCTGATTGGACATGTTGCTCGCCAATCTGCACTTTTTGTTCACTCTATACACTTCCATCTGCACAATCAACACACCATTATTTTATCAAAGCAATATAAAGCAATAAAGGGTTTTGGGTTGCCTCCCAAACATCGCCTTAGTTAACGTCGTGGCACAACGCAAGTCCACCTTAAAACCTCAATTTTGGGGTTGACCATAGTGTCTCTAGGCAAACCCCCTTTTTGTCTCGAATTTAGGTGAGACGACATTTGACCCATTTTGGTCTCCAGCTGCTTGATTGATACTGAATGGGAGGTGAAGGTCTGACTCAAGGTCGACACATCCTCCTTCATTTCTTTCAAGATCTTGTCCGACCCCTCAACTTTGTTGAGGATATGAGAAAGACCAACCACCTTTCGAATCCTTCGGCTTTTGGCGCTCATGGGGAGGCACATACCTGTCCTTCTCCCCATCTTTCCAGTTAGGATTTCGGTCCCTCCATTCTCTGTCGTGATCCTTCCACCCATCTTTTCTAGCCCAACCCTGGTTACCACCTTGCCTCGGGTAGTTTGAACGATAACCACCGTCTTGGTTGGCTAGAAAATTACCTCTTCATTATACAAGGCTTCAAACTTCGTCTCCTTAGGATTTACACACCTGACCCTAATGACATTGACACTACATGCACCAACCCCCATGACATTTTGGATAAAATGTCAAGTTGTGTCATGATCTTAGCCATGTTTTGGTCTCTCTCATGGTCCTTTTCCATCTGCTCCTTGGATAGCTTGAATGTGAGAGGGGAGACTTGGTCCTCACGGGTGTACCACACTCTGTTAATGGTTGTCATGCCATCTAGAAGTTGGGATGCTATTGCATACAGTTGCTGCATCATGCCTCCAGGTGAAAGTTCGTCAGCAACACCTTTGTTTATCGAGTCCAAACTTCGGTAAAAGTACTGTAGTAGCACGTTATCCGGTAAAAGATGGGTTGGCCATTGAAGCACCAACTTTTTGAACTGCAACCAAGTTTCGTGCAAAGGCTCTCCTTCTAGACGCTTAAAACTTTGGATACTGTCCCGAAGAGTCATCATCTTCGAGGGAGGGAAAAATTGCACATTAAATGCGGTGACCAACTCCTCCCAAGAAGTGATGGATTTGCGTGGCAACTCCGCCAGCCATTTGCACGCTTCTCCCATCAACGAGAAAGGGAATAACCTTAACCGGACCGACTCCTGAGAGATGTTTTTGAAAGAGAATGGTTTGCACACATCTACGAAGTTTCAAAGATGCTCGTGAGGATCTTTATGCGCCAATCCACTGAAAAGTCCTTTTAGTTGCAACATAGTGCTCATTATATGGAACACTGCATTTCCTTCGATTGGAGGTAAATGGATGGCCCCAATACCTCATATGAGATGGGGGTCATTAATGTTGGGCTCTTGGACATCGTTGAGATTTTCGATGTCGTCTTGGTGGCCCACCTGGTTGCTGTTGCTGCCATTAACACTCATGCTTCCAGAAATATTTACACAAACCAACGAAACAGAAATTCAAAATAAGTAAGTAGAACTACAACTAAGAAGAACAAAAAAAATTTACTTAACTACAAATTCTCAATTGACACCACTCCCCGACAGCGGCGCCATTTTGATGTTTGCGTAATCAAGACATAACTTCCAATTCGAGTGTCTACGATCGTACAATAGTAAAGTAACCCAACCAAGGGTTGGGGTCGAGTCCCAAGGGAGTGGTTTTAAGAATTTTGGGATGTAATAGGAATACGGGATAAACTTAACTGTCGGGTACATGCTTTTGATAGTAAATTGTTGAGTATTTGTGACTAGGCTAGACTATAATGGGGATAAATTCTCTCTCAAGCAACTTACCCCGAATCGATTCGATTTCTCTCGAACACGGAGTTGCTGCTTTAAGAACAGCCTCCGCCTTATCCCATTCATTCTCACGAGCTGAATGTGTTGGAGAAGGACTAGGATTCACTCTCTCGAGCTGAACCCATGTCGACCCAATACCACCGGCTATCAATTTAGTAGTCTTAGTTTTACGACTTCTCTCTCAAGCAAGCCGAAAACACTAAGATGAAATCGTATTTGCAACTACAACTCCATTAAGTTTATACACAACTACTAAACGAAATCACATTTAAACAACAAATAAACCATCAACAAGCAAAACCCAACAGATAATCTAACCCATATTCACAAAACCACACCCCAAGAATTGGGTTTTAGCTAGACATGTAAAAAAGATAAAAAATTATACCAATATCAGTTTCCATCAACTGGTATGAAGGATTAAGTTTTAAAAAACGTCAAGAGTGAAGAATCTTGGAGACCTAAGTCCAATTTCTTGGAGTTGAAACCCATTGAATCTTCAAGGTCTTAGAACAAAGTCTCCAAAACCCTCTAAAACTTAAACTCTCTAAAAAACTGTAAAGAGTTCTAAGAATGATAGTGATATGATGCTAAGCTAGAAATTTAAACAAGTATTTATAGTGTTTGGAAATGTGCTGTGAAGGACCCTTCGACGAAGTTAGTCGGGATCCCCGATACATTTGGCGATCCGTCGTTTGGTCGATTTCATCGCCTTCCTGCTTTAGCCTTTAGCCTCTTTGCGTTTTTAGTCGTTGCACGATATGGTACTGCTTCGCGGAACTGTTCGGCGACACATCGACTGCTCCATTTCATCGCTAACTTGACCTTTTCCTTCGGGGCTCAGCACACTGGAACAAAAGGCGATCTCCAGGCCGATCGGCGACTCACCAACTGGGGTCAGCGATCTTCAGGCCTTCATTTCTTCATTCTTTTCAGCCGTCTTGTTCCATCTTGCCAAGTAGTGTCCATGCTTTGCCTCAAACTCCAAATACCTGAAACTTAAGGATTTTTATCTGAGACAAAATATGCATTTAAGGACACTAATTCTATCATAATATAGCCCTAAATGAGTCCAAATTGTGGACTCATCAACACCTAATATATTGCATTCAAGGGTCATATTGAGTCAATACATCTAACATTCAATACAAGAAGCATAGATACAACCATGACTCAAGTAGTCCATTCACTTCATGCATGAACTCATGTGATCATATTATAGGTCATGTGGGTGAAGTCTATTCACAATAGGGCCATATACAATTCAACATACATGATGGCTTCCTTCTTGAAGCCTTAACACCCTTAGTTTATCCATTTTAGTTTTCCCTCTTAAAGCCCCCGGAGTCATCTTCATGTTACAAGCCTTACTCTCAAGCAATGCCTCATATGATCATCAAGTGTACCTAATTCTCAAGTAACCTAACCACATGGCTCATTCTTGACCTAATCAAGCCAAATCATGTTTAGAAGCTTTACCCTAAATCAATTCACGTCTAGGTGATCTAATCTAAGGCATTACATGAAGAAGTTCATCTTTCTTGGAGGATCACCTTTAAACCCTCAATTAACCTCTTTCATGGCATAGCCCTAATCACATCAATTCACCTTAGAAATATTTGGTTAATCAAGTATACATGTAGAATCATACTTAGATCATGCAATTACATCATAATTAACTCACATCCAATCAATTGAACCAACTTGCAAAATTAAACCATCACATAATGTAAAGAAGAACCGTAGCTAGGGTTGGGGGTCTCATGGATTCTTGAAGAATTTCGAGTTAAAATCATATAAAATCAATCATACATTCATAAACAAACATCATTCAACCTTTAAAAGCAACTTTCAAAGGAATTCATGGAGTTGAGTTGAAACCATAGCTAATTGAGTTTTCTAGAATTGAGTAAAAAGCTTTTGAATGGGCTCCTTGGATGATAGCTTCCCAAGGATGAAGAACTCACATACCTTAGGTGTAAAATCCTTCCAAATTCGTATTGAAATGCTCCTTCCTTCAAGCTTTCCTTGATCTCTTTCTTTGTTCTTCAATGGAGGTTCTAGAGAGAAGACTTTTGGAGGGAAGGGAAGTTGGGTTTTGATTTGGGGTCTTGGGTTATAATGAATTAATGAAATGTTTAATGACTTGTAATACTTTATATAGGTGAAATAAACCCATATTAAACGATCCCTAATGAAAAAAAACTTTAAAACGAATTACCTAAACTAACCCACTTGTTGGCCGAATTGGGGCAGATTGCAGGTGCAATCGACGCCCCATGACCTATGATCCGTCAATTGGTCTACGGGGCGTGCTGCAGGTTCGTGGATATGACCTGCAGCTCCTCAACCAGGCCTTGAACTATGCCCCATGACCTACGGGGCGTCAACCAATCTACTGGCCGTAGATGGCCATCCGTAGGTCACCTATTTGACAGCTATTTGTGAACCTAGGCAGCCTTGGGGTCTAGACTTTAGGGTCCCCCTCAAGGACTCTTGGTTGGTCCTTGGGGGTCGTACCTTGATGTTTGACCCCTAGACACCTCAAACTAAGCTCGGGAAGTCAATATACAACCTAAAACCAAACATCAAACTCAAAAGCTCACACGTAAGGCACTAGTCTCACCTACTAGTTTCCATTAGACTCTAGCTTGGTCTTACTAGTTTTCCGGATTGTTACAAGTCTCTCTTATATAATAAAATAAGAAAAAGAATAAAACATAAAACAAAAATAATTTTATGTGATAAATACATATTTGAACAACCAATGTGAAATTTACTCCCTCTTTCGTGGTTCGTTTCTTTTCTGGAAAGGAATATTTTAGTCTCTTATTTCTTCTTATTTACTATTTTCTCGATCCATTTTTTAAGTGTCATGTTGCGTTTATTGAAAGTCATTTTGATTAATTTTCAAAGTTAGTTAGCTTAATAAAACATATTAAATGTAATAAATTAATTTTAGATACCTTCCTCCAATAGATTTATGAAAATCTTGTGTACCGCCTTATTTTAATTTCTTTCTAGCAATTTGAAGTCATTATTAATCAAATTAAGTTCATAGATTTTGTATTTGTCATTGAATTCTTTGATTTTCTAAGAATAAATTTTATGTTAATTACAAAAAGTGTTTATGAAATTCACTAAACAATTGAGTATACTAATAAAAGCAAAATTATTCTTTTGTATTATTTACATTAATGATAATGAATTAAAATCAGTACAAAGAAATTAAAAAAAAAGATAGTAAATTAATATTATAAACCACAATGATGTTAGTATATGAAGCAAAATATTAATGAGCCAATTTTTTGAAATTTTCTCAAATGTAATTAATTTATTTTGTAGTGTTGTGTCCTGTCATTTTTTGGTGTACAATACAAAAACCCAGGTGAACTTTATTTTTTATTTACTTTGGGAAAAAATTAATGACTTCATGTGGCAATTTTATTTTTTTAAAAATAACTTTTTTATAGCAAACTTTAAAATTAGATGATTATGTGGTATAAAAGAAAAAGGTTTTTTTTTGGAATGATAACTCTTAAAATTGACTAACTTATATGTAACAACTGGACACAAGTGTCTATGCTAGCATGGACTCAATATTTATTATTTTCTTATTTTCATTTATGTGATATAGATAGAATTTAGAAAGTTAATTAAATTTTAATATGATTTTTAGATATTTTAAGTTGTTAATTACTTCTTGTTTGCGCAAATGTAATGTGAAGATGTCCATTAAGATGTTCATAATTAAATTATTTTTCGTCATCGATCGCTAATTATTACTCAAAATAGTTATAAGATATAAAAAATATATTACCAACATTTAAAATAATAAATCTATAACTAAAGAATATGAATTCAAAATTAAAAGTCATACCTAAAACGGATCCAATAATTTCAAAAAAATTATACATTAATTAAATTAAAGTAGAATAAAATAAATTATTTTTAATTTTTTTCGAAACACGCTGAAGTAGGCACGCCCAGAAATCTCTCTTATATAATAAAAGAAAACATAAAACAAAAATAATTTTATGTGATAAATACAGATCTGAATAACCACGGTGAAATTTACTCCCTCTTTTGTGATCTTTTCTTTCTTCTTATTTACTATTCTATCCGTCCATTTTTTAGTTGTCGTGTTGCGTTTTTTGAAAGTCATTTTGACTAATTTTTAAAATTAAATTAGATTACATTAATTCGATATTTTAAACAAAAAAATATTCAAAAACTATACGAAAAGTACTATAAATTGTAATTTTTACATATTAATATGATGAAAAAATTATCGTAAAATGTTAGTCAATGTTCATAATGTTTGACTCTAAAAAAGAAAACTATGACAACTAAAAGTAGACGGAGGGAGTATACTAGATATATAAGAGTCCATGCAAGCACGGGGCTCAATATATATTATTTCGTTTGTTTAAATTTATGTGACACAAATTATATTTGGAGAGCCAATCAATTTTTTATATAATTTTTAAATATTTTATGTTTTTAATTGTTGTACTTTAAACATAATTTTCTCACTCTGACCCAACTTATGTGGCACATGTGAAATTTTGAAAGTCAACCAAATTTTTGTATGTTCTTTTAAATTTTTTAACTTGTTAATTATTGTGATTTATAGTACTCTCAAATTGTTAATTATTGTGACTTATAGTTTAATTAACGTAATTTTAAAATAATATATGTTATTTCTCATGTCCCAATTTATGTGGTACATGTGAATTTTGGAAGTTTATCAAATTTTTAAATTGTAATTTATAGTATTCTTAACGTAATTTTCAAATAATATGCGTGACTCCATATGTCCCCATTTATGTGGCATATGTAAAATTTTGAGAAATAATCACATTTTAATATGTTCTTCAAATATCTTAAGTTGTTAATAATTGTGTTTTATAGTATTCTTAACATAATTTTCAAATAATATATGTTACTCCTATTGTCCCAATAATGTAGTACGCGTGAAATTTTGAGAGTTAACCAAATTTTTAGTGTTATAAGTTTATTTTTAGTATTGTTTTTGTCAATACATAACATATAAAAAAGAAATAAGCAAAATAAATTAAAATAGATAAATGTCACAATCCAAAACGAGTCATGAGTGACACCCACACTTAACCTCCTAGGTGGGCAAACCAACGATTCAAACCCCCAACTTGTATTAATTGTTCAACTTACGAAATACAACCATATTGTTGAAGTTCAAAACTTATTAATGTGAGAAACAAAAAACTCACTAGAGTCTATTACATATTATTTCCAAAAACCTAAAAGTCATCACATCAAGGACATCTACTCAAAATACCAAGTCTAAAAGTATTAAAGACACCAGAATAAATAAATAGAATAGTTTATGTCTGAAACTAAAGACATCATGACATGACCAAGAGAATCCAACACGAGTTAGAAAGAATAGCTCACCCAAAAATCTAATGTGTTGGAGACTGGCTAGAGTTGAGGGTGAAACGAAATCGATGGTACACTCGTTGCACTCCACAAAAGGAAAACGAAGAAAAATACAAGTAGGGGTCAGTATAGAGAAACATGTACTCAGTAGATATCATCGACCGATTCAAAATAGAAACCAATATGCATAAAGCAATAACATGAAATCAACTATAGCACTTAGCAGATGGGAAGCAACATGAACAAGTGACGATAACAATGAAATAAACACATAATTAGTCAACAATGGCAAGAATGCACATGAGGAGTTAGACATCCATACCACGTTTTTTCGGGGAATGAGTTCTTTGAGATTGAGCATATTAAGTTACTTCAATATGTTTTTCCTTTAATGTTATCATGTCGGAACGTGACACCCGATCCAATTAATATCGTGCCGGCTCATGACACCCGATCTAAATATATTATGCTGGCTCGTGGCATCCAATCCAAATATATCATGCTGGCTCGTGACACCTGATCCAACAATATAGTCAATACATCATTCGTTATCATCACTTTTCACTTCATTAATAATATTTCATCAAGCATTCTTTATTCAAGGTATCACTTTGATAGAGCAAGTTCAAGATTATGAATTTCACGGTCTTGGAATTACATACCAATCACAATAACATATAACTCATCCAAACCACAACAATTAAGTACATAGAAAACTTCAAAATATTACTCAATGACTATCGATCAATATTGATTCTCTCTATCACATAGAATAAACCATAACATACATCAACCGAAGAACGAAGTCAAGCAAGCTAATTTCCAATGCTTTTTCTTTCCTCAATGCCTCAGAATGTTTCTAAGCTATCAAGCATACAATATTCATAAGCTAACGAGTCTGTAGAGCCCCATATTATTATATATCTAGCGTAGACTCAAAAACTAATTCAAATCTACTATCAAATTGCTAAATTTTTATACCAATTAATATATCAAGTCTCATATGTTCCTAATTTTTCAAGCCTAAGGTTAAGTCTAAATTCCTCTAATATCATAAACTAGTGAACTTAGCCGCGCTTCGCGCGGTAACAATTTTTGAAATAGTTATCAATAATAAAAAGCTGCTCTCAAATCTATATATTATAATTCAAGTTTTAATCTAATCTATTTTTAACATTTGCTTTCCACTAATTTGTATCATTTTAAAGTGTGATAAAATTTGAAGGAAGATTGATCCCTTATATAACCTTGTGCCGTCAAATAGGATAAAAATATGTTTACTCCACTTAAGCATGTAAAAGTGAGCAATAATAGTTGATTTTTTTCACAACATCTCTTTAATTGATATGCATTTTGCTATATATATTTTAATTTCCTTTTTTTTCTTTATTTTTAAATTGTTTTTCTCTCTTTTTCCCTTGACTTCTTTTTTATCTATCGCCCTTTTACCATTTTGACCATGAATTATTATTTTCTTGAGAGTTGAATTCTGAAAAAATGATGTTGGCAGTAAAAACAAATTATTTTTTGTAAATTCACTTTGAAGCTTAATTTTAAAATTTTAAAAATTAATAAAAATATTTTTCACCTTTTCACTTTAAATTACTTATAAAAATTCAAAAACAACTTTTATTTGTGTTCATATAAAAAATTTAAACGATTAATTACTTTGAAATAATTATTCTTTAAAAAATTCACAATTTTCACACTGAAACGGCGCTTTAATCTTTGTCTTTTCTTTACCTTCATTTTTCTCATCCTCTTTTTTTCCCTTACTTCTCTGCTCCATTTCAAAATAAATAAGTATTTCCACAAAATAATATATTTTATCAATTATAATATTACAAACTAATAATTTTATCATATGGCTATTTTGTGGGTGTGTGTTCATGTACTGCTCTTATATCCATGAGTATTACTGTATTTATCCTTAACATAATTATTTTTTTTAAAAAAAATTAGATGATAAATGTTTGTAGCTTAAAAAGAGAAAAATGTTAATACCTGAAATTAATTTATACTTCACTAAGAAATTGAATATTTGGTAACACTTAATTAGTAGTATCGGAAGAGAAATCGATAAAAGATATCGTAATTAACAATATATGACGGATAATTAACTAAAATTTGAATGATTTTCAGTATAGTCCTTTTCTTCTTTGCATGTGTTATAAAATCATAACTTTGTCATCTCTGACTTTTTACCTCTCTCAAGAAAAGTTTTGAAACCTTTCACATGCGGCGGTGGCAGCAAGTAGTGGTAATCAATAAAGAACCTTCAATCAACTTGTATTTGAACCTGCTAACTTAATTTCTTTTGACCATATGATTCATCTAATTATCCAAATATGATAAAATCATAAGTGATTTGAGATTAAAAAAGTTTTAAAAAGAATATGTATAAAAAAGAATAATAATCATGGAATAAGCTACCTTTTCGTCAACAAAAATATTATCTAAATTGATCAGTTCGTCATGTTCTTGAAAGTAATCACATTTCACATTTTGTAAATCCTAACATTTTATCATCAAATTATCTCTATCCGTAATTAACTCTACAAAAAAAAAAGAATATGGCATACTAACAATCCAACTAAAAGCCAAGATATATAGATTAAGAAAGCTACCTTATGAAAAAGATACACCTCTAATCTATGTATAGCACAAAACAATAGACTACGAAAAGACACAAAACTAATTTAAAATGTAATTACTCATATATTAATACACATTAAAAGCCATTACAAGTCCTTTTATTTAATAGATTATATATTTAAAATTGAAAAAAAATGAAAAGAAAAAAAAGAGGAAAAAGATAAATAACAATGGTGGTCATAGAGAAGTATCACATCAACTCGTCTACATTTCGCTTTATTTTATATATATAGATTTCAACAGGTCTACACATTTAGTATTATAAGAATATGTAATAAGATACCTTTTCGTCAATAAAAATTATATCCAGATTAATCAATTCGCAGTTTTTCTTAAAATAAATCACATTCCACGTTCTTCAAATTTTATTTCTTTTCATCAAACCATCTATATCAGTAATGATCAACACTGAAAAAGAGGAAGAATATGTTAGATTAACAATCTAATTAAAAGCAAAATAGAGTAAGCAAGCTACAACATAAAAAGAAAAAAAAAATCCCAATCTATATATAACACAAAAATATAGAGTATGAAAAGACACAAAATTAATTAAAATATAATTACTCAGAGATTAATACATATTAAAAGCCATTGTAAGTACAAATTAAAAATAAAGTAACGGCTGATGAAAAAACCCGAAAAGGTAGAATTATGATTCATATGAAACGAGATGATCATTAATTTTGCAATTATAAAAAATTAAATTTCATAATTAGTGCTAATTTTTAGTCAATTAGTTATTTCTGAATAATTTTAGCTACCACCATTTTAGCAGTGACTTAGTCAAATAAAATTAAGCAAAATGCACATTCCTTTCTAAGTTATTCACGTTCCTTTTGAAGTTACTATTAATTTAATTCTAAAATATATAATCAAATTAACATTCCTTTTTTGTTTAATTTTTTATAAATATATAATCAAATTAATGTTACAACAATTTTATAGCCATTACACAATTTAATTTGGAAGGAAGGGTTAAATGTTGTAAATGCTCACAATTAGTGAAGCGAATGTTTTCTGTAACAGATTTTTTAATAGAAAATGAAGGAAAAAATTGAAAATTATGGGAAAATAGATAAATAGTGATACTGGCCATTGAGGCATGTCACATCAGCGAGCTGATATTCAACTTTATATATATTGATTTAATGAAATTCATATAATTACAATACACCTAATATTAAATTACTTATCTCAATATATCAAAACTTGAATCATATATAATATGATAACTAAAGAAAATAATGACCAAAGCCACATATAATACAAATTCGTACAAATATAGAGGTCCATTAGATCATTTCGCTAAATAATTCAATAATGCAAACAAATATATGAATTCATTTCAGATCTTTTCTTCATTTGTTTATGTGTACTGAGATATATAATATCCAATATGTAGGCACTTTATTGTGAGATTCGGATAATATCCAACATTTTCTTGACCTCAATAGAAATAAATTTTCATAAAGGGTTGGAGTGTCCCTTCCATGGCCGCTACGTGACCAAATTGTTTTGCTTATATTTAACTTTTTCCTTTTGGTCCGAGCTATTTTTTGGATCATGTTTTTTTTTTTTTTTTTTTTTTTTTTTTTTTTTGGTTTTAACACTCTTTCT